>PVIJ01013008.1:25075-46963 GCA_004024925.1 Scalopus aquaticus | reverse complement strand
AATATCGAATGGTTTCACTTATAACAGGACTATAGGGAGGCCAGGTGGGAGAGAGACACTCAGCGGTGGGGGAGGGGGGAGGGGTGGATAAGGGCACAAAATGGAAGAGAGGAGAATACAGGGGACCATGGAGATGGATCACGGGTGAATTGGTGGTGGGCTGCCCAAGGGGAATACAAAATGTAAAAGACACAAATAATAATAAAAAAAATTTCAAAAAAAAAAAAAAATACTCCTATAAATAAACAAAAGCCCAGAACCAGATGTTTCACAAGTGAGTTCTACCAAATATTCAAAGATAAACTAATGCCTACTCTGCTAAAATCCCTCCCCCCAAAAGGAGAAAAACATGATATTACCAAATACATTCTACAAAGCCAATATCATGTTAGCACAAAACCAAGCTAAGATGACACAAAGAAGGGAAATTACAGGCCAATTTCCCTAAATGCAGATGCAAAAATCAATAAAATCTTACAAACTGAATCCAACAATCTATCAAAAGGACCATACAACATGACCAAGTGGAGTTTATCCCATGGACACAAGAACGGTTCAGTATCTGAAAGTTAATTATTGTAATTCACCACATCAACAAAAAGAAAGACAATAAACACATGATTATATCAATAGCTTCTCTGAAAGCATTTGAAAAATTCCAACATCCATTTATAATGAAGTTCCTCAAAAACCTTGGGATAAAAGAGACATAACTTAACATTATAAAAACCTTATATGGCAAATCCACAGCCAGCATCATTCTCAATAGTGAAAACTTAAAGCATTTTCATTAAGATCTGGAATAAGACAAGTATGTCCACTGTCCCCAATGCTTTTCAACATAATCCTAGAAGTCCTAGCTATAGCAATTATGCAAGAGAAAGACATAGAAATGATCCAAATAAGTAAGACGAGGTAAAGCTATCCTTATTTGCAGAGAACCCTAAAAAATCCACAGGAAAAAAATTTAAAAATCCACAGAAAGACTAACTAAACCAATAAACCAGTTTAGTAAAGTAGCAGAAGAAAAAAATCAATACACAAAAATCAGTAAATTTTTATATGCAAACAATCAATATGAAGGGGAAGGAATTAATAAAAGTAACCTATTTACAATTGTACCAAAACCAAAATCACAATAAGTACCTAGGAATAAATCTAACAAAGAAAGTGAAAGTCCTACAAAAGGAAAATTTAAAAGCACTGTTAAAGTAAATACAAGAAGTCACAAAGAAATGGAAAGACATTACTGGTCATGGATTGGAAAAATTAACATTATCAAAATTGTCATCCTACCCAAAGCACTTTTGCATATTCAGTGCAATTCCAGAAAAAATCCCAATGGTGTTCTTCAAAGAAAAGGAACAAATATTTTTGAAGTTCATATAGAATCACAAAAAAAAAAAAAAAAAACAAAGCCAAAGTTCTCCTGACTAAAAGGGGTGGAATGGAAATATTACACTCCTAGACTTCAAACTATACTACAAAGCCATAATAAAAAATACCATGATAATAGTAAAAGTAACAGTAAAAATTCCATGTATTAGAACAAACAAATACGGAGACCGATAGAATCAATTTAAAAGCTTAGAAATAAGGGGACTCCCTGGTGGTGCAAAGGGTTGAGCACAACACTATGAAGTTATCCCGAGCCACTGCCACACAAGTTCAATACCCGGCCCAGGAGATTCCCATATGGAGCAGCAGACCTCTTCTGCCTCGCCCACTGCTCCCTTCAGCAATGTACTTCCCCCAATCTGCCTGTTCTTATCCCTGCTCTGTCTCTTGTGAATCCTTTCACCACCCCCAGACCTCTGGCCTACACCTCAGCTTGTATGCATAAATAAATAAATCTTAAAAAAAAAAAAAGCTTAGAAATAAGACCACACATACATGGTCATCTAATTATAACAAATAATACACCCTGGAACAAGGAAAACCTCTTCAATAAATGATGCTGGGAAAACTGGATTGCCACATGTAAACAAATGAGTTTAGATTACTATCTCAAACCATACACAAAAATCAACTGAGTGGATAAGACCTGAAACCATAGCATATATAGAAGAAAATAGGCAAAACACTCCATGACATAAAGTTCAGAAACATCTTTGAGAACTCAGCACCAGAAGCAAGGAAAACAAAGGAGAACATATAGAGCTGGAGCTATCAAACTAAAAAGCAGAGCAAGAGACAGCAACCATAATGAAAGGACACCATCCAAGAATGGGATAAAATATTTGCACATAATACATTGGATATGGGACTGATATTAAAGATCTACAAAGAGCTTATACAACTGAACAAAACCTCAAGTTATGTAACTTGTCATAAATCTGGAGAGATTTGTTCTACTGTCCTGGTTCTTTCATACCACTTGCCTGAACTAGTGCCCTGACTATCTGAACAGGTGCAAAAGCATAGGTGTGTGAAATAATAGTAACTCAAAGATCTTAAATAAAAAAAAAAAGGATCACACTCAGCTTCTTATGTGAGGAATATAAACATTTTTCAGATAAGGAAACTCCCTATAATAACACATAATAACTGAAAATGAAGAGAAATAGGTACACATCACAAATACAAAATAAAAAAAATAAAAATCCCCAAAAGCAGTGTCAATCACCAAAACTATAGAGATGTATGAGGTAACAGCTATATCAGTATTTCCTGAGTTAAGAAAATCAATAGATGATAGAAAATAGAGTGACAATTAAAATTTAGGAAATATAAGATATCCAACTAGAAATTATGTATCTCAAATACTGTAATTCATGTAGAAAGTACAATAGAAAAACTTATCGGTGACTACACATAATCAAGAGAATTAGCTAGCTTCAAAGCAGAGAATTGACTAGCTTCAAAGTGGCAGAGAAAATGGATACATAACACCAAAAACAAACAAAAATTAATAATACTATAAAACAGTGTAAATGTTCAATGGGATACTCTAAAGAGAGGTAACATTGGTATCATACGGATCCCAGAAGCAGAAGAGACAAAGAGAAAGGCAGAGAAAAGTTGTTTAAAGAAATATTTGCTGAGAATCACCTCAATTTCAATCATCTCAATCTCAGGTATAAGCCAGGCATCCTGATCCAAGAGGACCAAAGAGTTCCAAAGAAACAGTACCAGGACAACATATTTGAAGGCACATCATCATAAAACTGCTGAAAACAATATCAAGGATAGAATTTAAAATATTTGAGAGACAGAAGTGTAACCTCTAAGGGAATACCAAACAGAATACGTGCAAATTTCTCAGTGGAAATTTTACAGGCAAGAAGTGATTGGAAAGGAATATTTAAAGTACTCAAAGATTTCTAGCCCAGATCCTTTGCCTTCAAGATTATCATTTAAGACAGAAGGAACGGTAAGGTGGGCTACTGAAAAACACAAAAATTAAATAATTTACCAATATCAAGTGTCTGACATGAAAGAAGTACTAAAAGATTGTTATAAACAAAAAAGCAAAAAAATAAGTTCAATATAGTAAAGGAGAAGAGCCAAACTCTGTCTAATCACAGTGAGTTTGAGACCAGACTCTGCAAATAGGCCACAAAAGGCCCATCATATACTGTCAGCAGAAGCTTCAAACTAAAATCAATGGAAATAGCATACAAGAAAATGGAAATGAAACCTAAACAAAACATAAAAAGAAAATATTAAATATATAATTAATAAATAAACTTAAAAATAACAAAATGTCAGTAAGGATTTAAGTCTCAATATTCACCTTACATGCAAATGGTTTGAATTTACCAATTTAATGACTGAATGGTTTTCAAAATAAAGTTCAAACTTCTGTTGTTTATACGAAACCTATCATACCAAGAGAGAGAAGCACAATCTTAGAGTTAAAAACTAGAAGAAAAGCCTATAAGCGAATAGTTAGAGTTAAAAACTAGAAGAAAAGGCTATAAGCAAATAGTAATAAAAATTTCAGGAAAAGCTAAACTAATATTAGGCAAAATAGACTTCCAATTTAAAATGATAGTGACATTACATTGACTAATGGCATACAAAATCAAGAAAAATAGCACTTGTAAATGAATATATACCAAATAATGAAGCACCAAAATATGTGACAATATTAATACAACTAAAGAGAAATATTAACAATAGCACAAAAATACTAGGGGGTGGTTATATTCCACAAATATGGCCAGATCAACAAGATGGAGAGCTAATACTAATATGGAGGCAATAGCTTTAAATGAGGATTAGAACAAGTAGGCTTAATAGACATCTATCAAACACTCCACCCAAAAGTTACTCCATGCTCATTTTCTACAAATGCACATGAAACATTTTAAATAATAGGCCATATATTGGTAGACAAGTCAATTATCAATAAAACTACAAAGATTGAAATCATACCAAGTACTCTTTCTTGCTAGAATACCATACATCTAGATATCAATTATAAAAAGAAACCAGGTGGAAAAACATAGATACATGGCAATTAAACATGTTGTTTAATAGTTATTATCTAGTATATGATATATTTTTTAAAGATTTATTTATTTATGCATACAAGAGCTGTGGGGTAGGCCAGAGTGGTGTGTGTGTGTGTGTGGGGGGGGGGGTGTTGAGAGGATTTACCAGAAACAGAGTGGGGAGTAGAATAGGCGGACCTCCTGAAGTACACTGCTGAGGGAAGCAGCGGGCGAGGCAGGAGAGGTCTGCTGCACCATTTGGGGAGTTCCCTGGCTGGGTATCGAACTCGTGCTGCAGTTGCTGTGGATAGCTTCATCCTGAAGAGACTTAACCCCTTGCGCCACCAGGGAATCCCCTCCAATACATGATATTAAAGCAGAAATCAAATAATAGAGGACTAATGAAAGCAAGTATATAAGCTATCAAAATTTATGCCTTGAAGCAAAAGCAAACCTCAGCGTGAAGATAATGGCAATACAGGTCCATATTAGAAGACAAAAAAAATCTCAAATAAACAAGTTAATATTACATCTAAAGTAACTTGTACAAGGGAAAAAAATAGCATAACTTACATAGAAGGAAGGAAATGACAAATAAAAGTGGAAATAATAATAATCAAAAAAGAACAAAGGTAAATGAAATTGCATTTCACTCATTGAGAGGATAAGCAAATTTTATAAACTTCCAGCTAAGTTAATGAAAATAAAAAGAGAAAAAACTAAAAAAATATTTAGAAATGAACAATCACCACAGAATTCATATAAATGGAAGGTATCATAATATATTACTAGGAACAGCTATACCAGTAAATTTGACTTCTTTGAAGAAAAATATTTCTAGAAGAACTTGGTTTGTCAAAATTAAACCATAAATAAACAGAATAAATAAAAAATTGATTACATGTATGAAAATTAAAACTCTAATAAAAAAAATCTCCCCATAAATAAAAGCCCAGAGCCAGAAAATTTCATAAACAAATTCAATCAAAATCTTAAGCAAAATTTAGGCCCAGATTACTCAAGTTATTTTTAAAAACATAAGATGAACAAATACTCAGTAATGAATAACAGAATGTCAAAGTTATCTTACTGCTGAAACTGAACAAATAAAGAGTAAGAAAGGAAAACAACAGACCAATATGCTTGATGATACTGATGCAAAAAACTTCAATTTACCTTCAAAATACCAGGAAATAAAATTCTATAATATATTGCAAGGTGTATTTATCCTCATCAAATGGAATTTATCCTGGGGTAAAAGGAAGTTTTAATAAATATAAATCAAGCAGTACAGTATATTTGATCAGTACAAGTAAATATAAAATCATAATATAAACAGATGCAGATAAATTATTTTGTATATGTAATACAGCTCCTAATTGCTGATAAAAAATCTAAACCAAATAGTAATAAAAAGAACCTACCTCAGTATAATAAAAATCAGATATAGCAAACCAATAGTTAATAAGATATTTTACTGTAAGTTTTCTCTTTGAAAGTAAGCACAAAACAAGGATGCCCACCAAGATGTGTTCCATTAAAACTTATTTATAAAATAACTCCATACATAGTTTGTCAGTTCCACTGTTAGGCAATAAAATATATGTATATAGCAAGTAATACATATGCTACCATATGCTAATGGAAAAATCACTAATTTTCTTTCCAAGTAATATGATTTTTTTACAGAAAAAAAGAAAATCTATAGAAATTAAAAAAAAAAATCAAGAACACCACAAATATGTAAGAGTGGTGAACAGTTCACAAAATATGAATTTTGTAGTAAGGAAGAGCAGACAATGAGGCTAAGCTAGTATTTTGAATCCCTTAATCACAATAGTAACTGAACTCTAAATTTTGATGAATGATTCCAATAAATGAGGTTAAAGAACATTACGGTACTTAATAAAATTCTTAAAACAACCAATTAAAGGAAAAACATAAGTTATGTCCACTGAAGGAAAAACTGTGCAGCAGAATCAGTCTTTTTTACATGTATTCAAAATTCAATCAAAATTTTAAGAGAACTTAATATAAATAATAACTTCAGCAAGGAAAATAGTATGCAAAATACTTAAAAAAGAAATAAAGATAAATTGTTATGGCAGATATTGAAACTGTTAAAATAAAAATACATGGTTTTGATATGGAAATACATAAGTAGTCAATTAAAAAATTGTCCCCATTAAAAAAACTAACATCAATATGAGAAATTGAAATATTCTAGAGGGTAATTTTATTATGAATAGGGAAGTAATGAACTGTTAAAAATAACTTGAATACTTGTCAGAATGTACTGAAAATATAAATAAGAATACTATGAAACGGTTTTCTGCAAGCTTTATATAATTACAAGAAATTTAAAAATCAATTTGTTATCATGGAACATTTTAATTGAGAAATATTTCATCAAAAGTTTACAATGGCAAATACCAATATAATCATTAAACATTTAAAAATAAATCTATTACATTGGTCTTTGAAATCTTTCCAAGAAAAGCAAAATAATGTAGTGATTTGTTACTCTTTCTACTGTGAAAACATCTCTTTACAAGTCAGAAATTTTATGTTGCACATTTTTCTTTTAATGAGATTCCAGTCTGCTTCTTCCACAGAATTTTATCCTGATTTAATATATTTTATGCTTGAATATTTTAGTGATCACTCCATTATGTCTCAACACCAAAATTATGCATGAAAATGGATATATTAAATTCTCTATTACTGTACATTTCCAATTCTGGATTGATTTATTACAATAACTAGTATTAAAAGTTGACCAAACCATATAAACATATTAGAAATTTTAGTAAATCTTAAACATAAAGGTGGATTTTTAAATTTAACTTAACATGCCCATCTAAATGAGTAGTACCATGGTTTATTTTATATTGTACCTTTGAATGAATACTCTTGGATGCTTGAATGAGTTAATGTTCAGTACACTTGTCTAGATATAGGAAATATTAACACATATCAATAGATGAGTAGCTGAGGAGTTTTTCTCATTCAGTGCTTCAGATTTTTCTGAGTAATAGGTCAAAAATGACACAATGGTTTATCATTAATCATTACGTTTAATGACTAATAGCTGACAACTTAAATAGTTCCTTCTTCAATGTTGTTGAAAAGAACAATGAACTATCAGTTACAATTCTTTTGTACAATAAAGGAAGGTGACTGACAAAATGACCCCTGATCTTAATTAACCACATAATAACGATATTGAGTATCCAGGACAATTCTGCAGTACTATCTACTGCCCACAGTTTGAACACAGCTTCTAGAGGGAATCTAAAATGATTGCACTGGATTATGAGACTCATGATTTAATCTCAAATTATTTTTTTATCAGTTTATAAGACAATAATGCAATTCACTATGTATTACTATTTATACATGCTCAAAATTCACAACGCAGTATTATACGTAGACACACAATACATGGATACACACATATCTACACATATGATATATGATTATGTTATATATGAGTAACATTTTAAAAGTGAGAAGGAGGAGAATATTTCAAGATTTTGAGGCTGTACAGTGGTGTTTGGTTTGTTTCTACTCTTTCTTTGAATTTATATTTCTTCTAAAAAAAAGTAAAATCTGTAAAGTAGAGAAAGAAATAGAGGAGAGAAAGGAAAAGGGAGGGAGCGAGTCAGCACTAAATCATAGAGGAATTATTGATTTTAAAATGCCCTCAATTATTAAATCAAAGAAAGATTGAGGGCAAGGAATGACTAAATGCTAAGGTAAGCATCCATAGTAAGGCTAATATAGAGATATGTCACATTATGTGTTCACAAAATACAGGAAAATCAGAATGGAAATTAATATGTATTGTTTGTTTATTTGTTTAAGGTTGTAAAGTCACAGATGACCAAGGCAAAAAAAGTTTCCATAAAAATAAGAGCTTAGAATTATTCTATGAAACAGTTACATTAGCATATATAATCTCAGTATCTTTCACTAAGTTTAAACTTAAATATTAAAGCAGTGTTTTCATCTGCATTTCAAACATTATATTGGATAAAATATAAAAACTATGACAAAGCATATTTAATAGTGTATTATGTTTAAAACTGGATGGAAATTTAACAAAAACACTTTTGTAAGAAAATTATAGCAGAAGAGTTGATACAAGATAAATTTTTGATCTTTGTGATATCCAGCAGATACTTGAAAATTCATTCCTTTAAGAGCCTCTGAGAAGATGGGTTTGCCTGACTAATTCTTGTTTCCTACTGTGTCTGTGCACTATTAACTGTTTTCCTTAGAATAAAAACAGTCACTGAGTGTATTGGTTATGCAAAACTGGAGAAAATAAGGCCATTAAAGATAACCAACTGTTACTTTATATTTCTGTGTGTAGGAGGAAGTGAACATCCATTTTCAAGTTTTGAGTGAGTTAAATGCCTTAAGCCTCATTTCATGAATGGCAGATTAACCATTCTCATAAAGGCTGACATAAAATTCATAAACATAAATGAATAGATGATTTAAAATGTTCACAAGCTGATCATTCTTTTAACTTACTGAAGGAGGAACTGTAGCTCAGAAATTGTATAAACTACAGACAAATTAAACCAGTTTAGGTGACTTTGAAAGTGGCTTATATAATCAGAACATGAAGCGCACACCCTCACTGAAACTGGATGCTGTATATGCTAATGACAAAGTTTGTAATATCATTTCCATGCTCAACTAGTTCCTCCTTTCACAAAACAGAAATTATGAAATACTTGGAATCTGTGGGAAACAGCTGAGTCTGCCTTAGAGAACAAAAAACAACTCTGTTGAACCATTTTTCAGATGCTCTTAGTCTTTTTTTTAAATATATATTTTTATTGTTATTTATATCTTTTACATTTTGCATTCCCTTTGGGTAACCCACCACCAATTCACCCGTGATCCATCTCCATGGTCCTTTGTGTCCTTTTCTTCTCCATTTTGTGTCCTTATCCTCCCCCTCCCCTCATCCCCCCAAGTGTCTTGTCTCTCTCCTGTTTGGTTTCCCTATAGTCCTGTTATAAGTGAAACCATTCAATATTTTTCTCCTTGTTTCTCTGAGTATGATCCCTTCTAATTCCATCCATGTCGCTGCAAATTGCATGTGTTTATTTTCTTTGAGGATGAATAGTATTCCTTTGTGTATATGTACCACATCTTCTGGATCCAATCATCTGTTTTTGAACATCTGGTTTGCTTCCATACCTTTTCTATTGTGAACAGTGCTGCAATGAACATATGGGTGCATGTATCCTTTTGGATTAGTGTTTTTGTGTCCTTTGGGTAGATTCCCAAAAGTAGTATTCCTGGGTCGTATGGAAGCTCCATTTTTAGCAGTTTGAGGAATCACCATACAGCTTTCCATAGTGGTTGGACCAGTTCACATTCTCACCAGCAGTGTAGAAGAGTTCCTTTTTCTCCACATCCTTTCCAGCATTTGTTGTTGCTTGTATTTTTAATGTGTGCCTTCCTCACAGGTGTGAGGTGGTATCTCGTAGTGGTTTTGATTTGCATTTCCTTGATTATAACTGCTATTGAGCAGTTTTTCACGTATATGTTGGCCATTTGCTTTTCTTCTTTGGAGGAGTGCCTTTTTAGTTCTTCTGCCCATTTTTGACTGGTTTATTGGTTTTGTTTTTGTTGAGTTGTGTGAGTTCCTTGTAAATATTTGTTATCAGTCCTTTATCGGATGTATTGTGTGCAAAGATCTTTTCCCAGTTGGTAGGGTGTCTGTTAGTTTTGGTTAATGTCTCTTTTGCTGTACAGAAGCTTAGTCTTGATAAAGAACTCTTCTACAGGGGTCTCCCTGGTGGCACAGTGGGTTTAGTCTCAGTACTATGAAGCTATCTACAGCCACTGCAGCAGAAGTTTGATCCCTGGCCAGTAGACCTCTCCTTCCTTGTCGGCTGTTCCCCTCAGCAGTGTACTTCAGTAGATAGGACTGTTCTGCTCCTCATTCTGTCTCTGGTTAATCCTCTCACCACTCCCCCACTTGGCCTACACCCCAGTTCTTGTTTGCATAAATAAATAAATCTTAAAAAAAAAGAAAAAAAAGAGAATTCTTCCATAGCTTCTACTGCACTACTATGTTTCAAACCCATGTAAGTTTGAGGTAGGTTCACGAAACTACAATATAACTTCAAATGCATCTTTCCTTGAATACTTCATTGCACATAATTAGGAGTGATAGCTGTTAAATCCCCAGTATTGAATTGAACAAATGTGTTATGTACATCACCAAGTGATTATCACTCTCTGTATATATGTGGCAGATTAAACATCAAATAAATGGGGAGGGGAGGGAGGGATGCAGGGAAGGAGGGAGGGAGAGAGGGAGAGAATGAATTTTGTTAAGATATCAATAACTGAATATTGCTTGAAGTTTATTCTACCTCTAGTACATTGTATCTCATGGGAACTGTATGAACTAATATATCATGTAACATCATAGATTGAATACCAGAAATATTTAGAAAACAAGTGAAGTAACTCTTTTATATATTTGCTAATTTATTTGTAATTGTTCCCTCAACCATTAATCATGCCAGTTGCTTAACAGTATTTATAAGATTTGTAAACCTGACGTTGATGTAAAACAGTGTGCAAAGTGAAGCAGTTTTTAGATCATAGGAGATTTTAGAGTCAGAGGGGTTGAGTAATTCATTGCCATTCCTGTTTATATTGCTTATAGCTGTGAGTATGACTTTAAAATTATAGATAACATTAGCTCATTTGGGTGTCTAGGAGGGAAAAAATAGATCACTAAATAGTTTCATAGAAATATAAGCTATGGTTCAATATATGATTGTTACAAAGCCCATAAATGTTATTGGCACTTCATTTAAAGAAATGGTTCATATAAGGAAGGGTAGCAGGAAAGAATGCAGAATAGACTGGCTGAAAATTGAACTTGGATTTATAAATTTCGGCAGAATGGGGTTCTGCTTTTGTTAATAACAATAGAGGTTATGTTGGATTAACATGCTCTAATAGACAATAATGGTACATTCTTGAAAAGAATATAACTATACAAAATACACTGGATAGTTACAACACATGGAGGAAGCAAAAGGGAGTAGGAACTTAAAGTAATGACACCGATGGTTGTGTTTTTATGTTTTCACCAGATGGTACCTCTTAATTCTCCAAGTTTGACTAGAAATTACATAAAAATGGAGATTGAATTTGTCAGAATGACAGAAAAAATATATTGAGATTCCAGAAATATTTTATCACAAGGCAAAGCCCAAAATATGCAAATAAATCTCACTGAAGTATTTGACCAAACTCTAAGCCCTTGATCTCTAAAATATGAAATAAAGTCAAAAGCATAACGAAATACTGAAATGATTGTGCATTTTTTTCAACAAAGTTGAGACAGAGTTTTGATTTACAGTTGAAAAGTTTACCTTTGAAGTAGAACAAAAACCGACACTCTTCGATAGAAAATTGAATGACATATAACTATATAACATGGTTCACAATGTTCAACTAATATAATGCACATCAATAGAGAAATCCTGACCAGTTGTATTAAAAGACAAAGCATCCGGGCCTCCCTGGTGGTGCAGCGGTTAAGTGTTGCACTGTGGAGCTGTCGGCAGTAGCGATGTGAGTTCGATGCCCAAACTGGGAGATTCCCACATGGCGCGGCAGACCTCTCATGTCTTGCCTGCTGCTCCCCTTAACAGTGTATTTCTGTCCCCATCTGTCTGTTCTGCTCCCCACTCTGTCTCACCGCCCTATGCCTCTGGCCTGTACCCAGCTTGTATGCATAAAGAAATAAATCTTAAAAAAAAAAAGACAAAGCATCCTATATAAATGAAACACTAAATAACAAATGCATGGAAATAGCAGAAAAGGTTGTTTAAACAGTTATAATTACCAGAAGGATACCATAATTCTAAAATGAAAATAATTATGTAAAACATTACCTCAATTAAAGAATAAATAATTAAAAAAAAACTATCATTGAAAGTATGCTTGAAATTTTTTTAAAGTATTCTATGAAGAATAAATTCATAGGAAATTCGGTGAAGATATATAAATGCTACAAAACAACCAAAGGGAAATTAGATTTTAGATGTAAATTAATGGAATAATAATTTTTTTAGCTATTGTATTATGGTTGTAACAAGAATGGCAGCGCCTAACCACTGCACCACTGGGGAGGCCCAGACACTACAACTTCGAAGTGAATCAGCAGAAGCATATGCATATCAATAAACTAACTGAGACCAAAGAAAGTTTCACCAGAAACAGATTATAGGAATAGTAACTGGGTTCAGGATACACTTGGATTCTGTCAAACAATTAAATTCATAATTCCTGGGGCATTATTAGCAGACAGGTAGAAACTGGGAAAGACTTCACATAATAAGAAGATTAAATCAAATTTAATAAGATCAGTCAGAACTAGGCCAAACTCACATTAACGATAGAATTAGAAAGCCAGACATAAAAATATTACAATGTATATAGGTTAAAAATTTTAAGTAGAGACATGGGAGGTATTAAATAAAGACCTGATTTGGACTTCTAGAGATAAAAATGATGATGTCTAAATGAAAAATCCACTGGATGAAACTAATGGCAGATTAGACATAAAATAAAAAGATTGGAGAACTCAAATTTGTGGAAATAGGAACTAGAAATGAAACAAAATCAGAAAAAAGAAAAAAATTAAATGTTCATTAGTGAGCTATGGAAAAACTTCAATTATTCTAATAGTACATAATTATAGTCTCTGAAGAGGTGAGATAGAAAATGTATTTGGCTAAAAATTTCCAAACTTATCAAAGACTGTAAACCACAGATCCAAGATGTTCAATTAATATTAATTATAGGAGATATGATATTTACAACAAACACATCATATTCAAATAGCTTGAAAACTCTAATAGAGATTAAATATTAAGAGCATCAATAAAGAACCTCTCTGGTGGCGCAATGGGTTAAGCACAGTACAGCATTATGGAGCTATCCAGAGCCACTGCAGCATGAGTTCGATACCTGGCAGGGAGATTTCCATATGGCGCAGCAGACCTCTCCTGTCTAGCCCACTGCTCCCCTCAGCAGTATACTTTGGTCGATCTGCCTGTTCTGCTCCCCACTCTGTCTCTGGTGAATCATCTCACCACCCCATACCTCTGGCCTAGACCCCAGATTGTATGCATAAATAAAATAAATCTTTAAAAAAAAAGGTCAATAAAATGGCACATTTTTTCATTACAAATTATGCGATGACAGTAGAGTAGCATCATTAAGTTACTGAGATGAAAAACGAAACCATCAAACTACAATTCCACACCCAATGACATCTTTAAAAGTGAAGGTGTCAGAGAAACGTTTTCAGACATAAAACATGCTGATATAATTCATTAGCAGTATACTTTCAATATGACAGAAGTAAATTTGACTATCAAAATGTATGGAGAACACAGGAAAGGGGAAATATATTATTTCCTATTACTGCTAAAACAAAAATTATAATATAAATTCAGAATAATAACACCACATTTATTATTTCACATTTATTGAAATCATAAATCTAAAATGGTTCTGAAGGATTGTGTTTGTCCTTTAAGTTATCTTGGATGATCTGTTTTCTTATCTCATCCAGATTCCGGAGGTCACCTGAAATTCTTGACTTGTGGTCCTTTTCCCCAAGTTCAAGGTCAACAAAATAGCCTCCTCCCCTCTCTGAATTTTGCTTCAACCCTCTGGTATTCCTTCTTTCCTTTCATCAAGAGCCTTGTGATTGCACTGAGTCAATCTACAAAATGTTGGATAATTTTGCATCTCAAAATATTTAGCTTAATCATATTTGCAGACTCTCTTGTACTATATAAACTATCATTAATATATTAGTAGGTTTTGGGGATTAAGGTATGGAAATCTTGGAAGCTTATTAATCAGATACTATATTATCTGAATAATCTCTAAAAAATAATTGCATTCTTAGATTAAGGAAATAATGGTGCATTATAATATTTATAGCAAATATTATAAAAAAATATTTATAAAAATGGAATTAAAGCTGGAAAGAGTAATATGTTTAATTTCTAAATATGAATCTCCAGAGAGAGTCCCCTAGAAGAAGAAGAGAGTCCCCTAGAGAGAGTCCCCTAGAAGAAAAATGGAGGCTGTCTTTTAAAAATCTAATTCAACAGGGGAAGAAAAGTTATTAGGGTATTAGTCTCCTCACTGTTGCTATTGCACCAGAGCCATAAAGTGTAAAAGCATTAGAGGATGGTGGGGAAAGATATGGAAATGTTAACTTTGTGAAATTTTATTTCATTTTAAAGATTTATTTATTTATGCATACAAGAACTGGGGTATAAGCCAAAGGTGTGGGGTGGTGAGAAGATACACCAGAGATAGAGCGGGGAGCGGAACAGGAAGATCTACTGACGTACACTGCCAAAGGGAGCAGTGAGAACACAGAGGAGGTCTGCTGTGCCATGTGGGAAGCTCCCTGGCCAAGGATCGAACTCATCCTGCCATGCCTGTGGATAGCTTCATAGTGCTGAGACTTAACATGTTGCGCCACCAGGGAAGCCCAGTGTGAAATTATTTTAATATGAAAGATTAAAGGAGATCTGATTGTCTAATGCCAGAATATGTTTGTTTTTTTTTTCAAATTAGTCTTCCCACTGGCTAAAAGTGGATTATTATCAAGAAATCTGATCCTTCTAATGGGTTACTAAAACATCCATTATCTCAGCAGTTGTCTTGGATGGTTCATTCACAGTTCTTAAAATTTTGAGTAAAGGCCTTTATTTATTACTTTGGGTTCTTAACTCTGAAATCCCTCTTTTAAAAAAAATATTTTTTTATTGTTATTTATGTCTTTTACATTTTGTATTCCCCTTGGGTAACCCACCACCAATTCACCCGTGATCCATCTCCGTGGTCCCTTGTGTTCTTTTAAAAGAAAAAATTCGGGCCTCCCTGGTGGCCCAGGGATTAAGTCTCAGCACTACCACCTCAGAGGCCCATGGTAAAGACTAAAGTTAGATCCCAAGACAGGGAGCTAAACCACATGGCACAGTAGATCTCTGTTTCACTCACTGCTTCCATTAGCATTGCACTTTGCATTTCAGTAGATCTGCCTGTTCTGCTCCACACTCTGTCTCTGGTAAATCCTGTCACTACCCCCCTGCACCTCTGGCCTGCACTCCAGTTGTTCCATGCAAAAACCAAAACAAAACAAAAACACCCTTTAGTTTGCAAATTTAGTATGGTAGCTGCTGGCAAGTACCTGTTTTGCCACAGGTATATCTGTGTCTGCTCTGGCACTAGTGATTTACTTTTACCATGGATTTGATGCATACATGAATAGGAACAAGTAAAACAAGAGTGCATTGAGATTATATGGTTATGGAGGATGAGGGGTAAGCCTGGCTGTTGTCTTTACATTTGGCCATCAGCTTTAAGATGTTCGCATATTTCTTGCTATAAAATTTATTGAATTTTCCAAGTATTTCTCAAATTATGCCTGTGATGATAATCCAATATTATGAATTATTTTAATATAAAACTAATTAAGTCCCTTAAGTGCAGTTATCAATTCTTGTGGGGTAAATTTGCTTCATTGTCTATAAAAGCAGCTACTTAACTGTATAAAATTTAGAAAAATTCTGATGAAAATAATGATCAAAATCTCTGACACCTAATGTTTACTATTTTTAAAATGTTATTTTGCTTCTCAGAGTTTTTCTATGACTATATTTTAAAATATGTGGGGAGTTTCTTAGACTGTACAATAGAATTTTTCTTCAGTCACAGTTAATATATATTATACTATTTCATAGATTAGATAACTCTAACCAAAATATTTTGTTTGTATAGCTTATCCTTTAAAAGATATTTCATATACAATAATCCCTAGACTCCTAAGCCTAATGTATCAAGTGTGTAGTTTCTTCATGAGTCAGTATAAAGTAATACTAAAACAGTGACAAAGGACAGTGCCGAGGTGGTCACTATACATGGGTTCTCACCATGCACTCAATGCCATTCAGTCTCAGGGACCAACAACAATAGAGTTTATTTAACCAACAGGAGATTAGGAAATGGAAAGAGTTTCTAAGGCCTCAAGTGGCTGGCTGTCTTATCCAGATAGTGTTGGCCGTGTCCAGTAGTTACAAACAAGCACTAGTTATGCCAGAGGGAGTGTACCATCAATGAAGGCCTGGAGCTGGTCACACACTGGTAAGAAAAGTACTAGAGTCTAACTAAAGGTGGCAGCTGAAGGTGCTCACAGGTGAGCTCAAACACTGACACCACAACAGCCCAAAACCACAGTCTAAAGACTGGACTGGACAGCACTGGATGCCAGACCAGACAGAAACATACACAATAGCACTGGGTGGTTGTGCCAGAGAGCCAGAAGCAGTGAAAAAAACCTCAAAGGTGGTCAGACAGAGTGCTGATCACCAATCAGTAGTGACAGCACTGGTCTCCAGTAAGAGGTGTCAGAGACACCTTCTTTTGGAAGAAAGTGAATACATTTCCCATATTACTCTGAGTACTCATTCACTTCCTTCCAACAGACTAATAACATATGTTATGGTCAGGCATTTGAAATATACCCTACCAAATTTCTTTAAAATATATTTGCATTTATGTAATTGTTATTATGATGACGCATTTTCATATACCTGGGATTTGAATTTCCTTTTCCATGAATTTCTTTTTCACCTATTAGCCACATGCTAGGTTTTAAGCTTTTGTATAAGTCTAAGCTTGATATACATATTTTTTATCTACATTAAATCTTTGTTGAGAATAAGATGAAATATCTTCTCGCAGGTTGTGACCTTGATATAAAGTTAATCTGTATATATTTTTGATATAGTGTTTTATATTTTTATGTAGTCATTATATCCTTTATAATTATATAAAACTGCTATTACTTTGTTTCTCATTTTTCAATTCTAATTGATCTAAATTTTATCTAACTAAATATATCCAAACTAATTTTATAGGGTATATTTATTTGGGCCAATCATATTGAAAATTTGTAACTATTGTTAAATAATCTTTATAAGGAAAATAATTCTTTTTTTTTTAAGATTTAGTTATTTATACATACAAGCTGGGGTACAGGCCAGAGACGTGGGTTGGCGAGAGGGTTCACCAGAGACAGAGTGGGGAGCAGAACAGGCAGATCAGAAATACACTGCTGAGGGGAGCAGCGGGCTAGGCAGGAGAGGTCTGCTGCACCATGTGGAATTCTCCCTGGCTAGGAGTCGAACTCGCATCGCGCGCTGCCAACAGCTCCACAGCCCAGCGCTCAACCACTGCGCCACCAGCGAGGCCCCTATTGTTAATTAATCTTTAAATTCATAACTGATTTGAGCTCTATCTCATGCATATATCAAGTGTATTCTAGGTGTGGGGCTACTTCTGGACTCCTTAGGGTTTTCTCTGCTTTTCAGTCTTATTTTTAATCTTAATGATCTTTGAAACATGAAAAAACAAATTCCACCACCTTATTTAGTTTTCATTCATATTAGCCATCATTTTTCCTTGATTACCTTCCTTCTTAAAATTAGTTATTGCTGATATATACATTCATCTTGAAACAGCAACATTATAGACAACAAAATTTCTGACTTCTAATTTCATGCTTTCTCACAATTTTCTTCAATATTATGTGTTAGGAAATAAATATAATTAGTACTTCAGAATCATCCCACAAGATGTAATATGTATTACTTTATTGTGCTATCATAAATATTTCACTGTATTAATTCTTCATGTGATTCATTATTGAGACCACCTTTTTCACTTTCAAACAAGAGATGTTTTTAGTCAGTTTTATTTAAATAAAATTTACAGAGGGTAAAATTCCCAGATGTTAGGTCACTTTTCATTGAGTGTTATCAAAGATATACATTTCATGAAACCATAAACACAAACAAGATATAGAATAGTTTCATCATCAAAAAATGAATCCTGCGCCTCACTTGTGGCACAAAAGTCAAAGTCTCAGCATTATCAAGCTACTGCAAGCCACTGCAGGATGAGTTAAATCCCCAGCCAGGGAACTAACACACTTATAGCACAGCAGACCTCTCCTATATGACCCGCTTCTCCTCTGTGCAGTGTACTTCAGTAGACCCGCCTGTTCTGCTCCCCACTCTGTCTCTGGTGATTCCTCTCACCCCCCACTTCTGGCCTACACCCCAGTTCTAGCATGCATAAATAATAAAAAAATAAATCTTAAAAAAAAACCTGAATACTTTCGCCTTATAAATAATCTATATACACTGCATTTGCTCAATATCAAAAATCTAATTTTCATCCACCACCTTACATTTGATTCTGTTTTAAACTTACATAATGTTTTAAATAGAAGTTACTTCATTATAGAAAAAATGTTTTAAAATGACTTTATGATAAAAGTTGCATGTGAAGACATTGAAGTTAAGATTTGGATATGCAGTTTGATGGAAGACAGAATTTCATTAGAAGGATAGGCCATAAACAAAGACAAGGAAATGAGAAAGTAAAGGTGAATGTGAAGGTAATGGGTTAGCAAGAAATGAGGCACCAGTAGGCAAATAAATTCAAATAATAATATAACTATTATTACTTCAGTAATTAGTAACAACTTTGAAGCTCATCAATGGAGACAATTTCCTCTCAATAGGACAAGTTTTCTATGACAACAACAATACCAATAGTTTATAAAAAGTTAATAAAATGGTACTATCTAAACCAAAATTCCCTCTACCTCTTTGTAGTCAAGCTTCTACATCCATTCAAGGCTATCCTTAGTTTATGTTTCTCTCTACATTTTTGTTATTAATTTTAATGTAACTAAATTTAGATCTCAAAGTGTAGTTCTCTACTTTAAATGGTTTCTGAAAGTGATAAACAATTACTTTGTGATCTAATAGTAATCAGATGAATGATAAAGGGGCCTGAGTAGCTATAGCTTTGTCTGAGAATTTATTTCATGCCCCTCACCCTGCTTTGTAAAGTAAACACAACACCAATATTTTTTGCCTTTATATTATGCATTTTATAATAATATTTTAATGTTGAATTGAATTTTGTATGCAAATTTACAGTGACCTTAAAAACAAAACAAAATACCCACCATGATCCATTTTATTCCCTCCACCCATTTGTCCATCTCCCTCCCTCTTCAACTCCGGTAACCTCATTGGGGTTTCAGTGTTTAGTAATATATGTTTATTTTGTTTAGACTATTTATTTGTATACTTTCCTTAATTTGAACTTATAGGTACAATCTTTTTTATTTATTTTATCTTTATGCCTAATTTTGCTTTATATCACCCCCACAGGTTCCTTCCATTTTGCTGTAAATGTCAAAATTTCTTATTCCCTTATAGGTGAATAGAAGTTCATTGTTTATATATACCACTGATAGAAAATCCTTCAGCTTTCTATCACTGGGAACTTTTCTAGAAAATTTATCCAATTTTCTATCAGTGGGCACTAGGGTTCTTCCATATCTTAGCTATTGTGAATAATGCTGCAATAAACATTGTGGCACATCTAACTTTTTGATTTGTTTATTTCATATCCTTCAGGTAAATGTCCAGAATTGGGATTGATGAAACAAATGAAAACAAATGGTAGTTCTTTTGGAGAATGTCCATGCTACTCTTCAAAACAGATACATCATTTTACCTTCTAACCAACAGCATGTGTATTAAATGGAATAACAACAGATCCCTAACAGCTAAAACAATATTAAGAAAAAATTGAAGTGTCTTGTTACCAAATTTTAAACAATCTTATGAACTACTATATAACAATATGGTATTGCGCACGTTACTGGAATAGGATCAAAAGTCCAGAAATAAATGAACATATATATGGATACCTAATTTGTGACAAAGGAGTCACAATAGTAAAATGGAGAAAATAAAATCTTTTCACAAATGGTATTGACAAAACTGGATAGCCACATGTAGGAGAAAGAAACTAGATCACTCCCTAACTACTTACACAAAAATAAATTCAAACACTTAAAAATAAGATATGAAACAATAAAATGCATAGACTAAAACATGCCATCTGTTATAGATTCCAAAACAGCAAAGGAAATCAATACAAAGGTAAACAATTGAGACTATCAAGTTAAAAAACAAAACAAAATAATACTTTTTTCTGCAGTGAAAGAAAATGTCAGCAGAATTAAAAGACAGCCTAATGAATGGAAGAAGATATTTACATGTCATATATCAACTAACAAGTTAATATCTTGTGCTTATAAAGAACTAACTCAATTTAACAGCTAATCAGTGTATTGTTTGATTTTAGATGTTTGGATTTGATAAAAAGAAAGTCATATTTGCCAAGTTCCCCTGAAATCAATATCAAAGATTTATAGGGCTTTTCATATAATCTTTATTTATGACATTTATAACATATATTCCCTTGTCCATTTATCTCCACTCTCTTGACTTTGAAAGAATAATTCCACTGCTCAAAATTTCAATATCACCTTCCCCAACTCCCCTTAAATTCTAATATCTAGCTTTGTGATTCACTGAATTAAATTTAATAAGAGGAGACTATGTTTAATTTGAAGTACCAGTAAACCAATTTACTATGGTAAAAGAAAAAAGATATCTACTTTTCCATTAAGAGAAAATACTACCGCTCTACACATGAAAAAAAATTCTCATTACTCCTCGTAATCACAGAAATGCAAATCAAAACCCATGGAGATATCAACTGAAACCAGTGAAATGTCCATAACAAAAGAACAGAAATAAGTGCTGAAGAGAGTCTGGAGAAGAAGGAACCCTCATACACTGCTAGTGGTTATGTAGACTTGTTGAGCCCCTATGAAAAGCAGTGTAGGGATTCCTCAAAAGACCAAAATGGATTGGCAATATGATCCATCAATTCTGCTCCTAGGTATTTACCCAAATTAAAAGATAATTATAACAAATATAAATACAAAGACACTAATTCAAAAGGAAACCTTCACTCTGTTTATTCCAGCACTATTTACAATCTTCAAGATACAGAAACAATTTCAAAAGTTCCCAAACAGATATGTGGATTAAGAAGATGTGGTATTTTCTTCTATACATTTTATGGTTTCAGGTCTTACATCCAGGTCTTTTATCCATTTTGAGTTGACTTTTGTGCAGGGTGTGAGGTAGTAGTCTAGCATCATTTTTTTGCATGTGGCTGTCCAGTTTTCCCAGCACCATTTATTGAATAGACTGTCCTTGTTCCACTGCATTTTCTTTGCTCCTTTGTCAAAGATTAGTTGTTCATAGATATGTGGCTTTAATTCGGGGTATTCTATTCGGTTCCATTGGTCTTTTTGTCTGTTTTTGTTCCAGTACCATGCTGTCTTAATTATTATGGCTCTGTAGTATAATTTGAAATCAGGGAGTGAAGTTCCTCCGTTTTCTTTCTTTTTAGTTAG
>PVIJ01013008.1:0-24975 GCA_004024925.1 Scalopus aquaticus | reverse complement strand
GGGCTTTAGCTATGCAAGGTTTTTTGTGGTTCCATATGAATTTCATCAGTAGTCGATGGATGTGAGAGCTGAAACCATAAAATGTATAGAAGAAAATATAGACAAAACTCTACACGACATACATCTCAGCAAAATCTTGAAAGACACATCCCTCAAAGTGAAGGAAGTGAAAGAAAAGATAAACAGATGGGATTACATCAAAATAAAAGGCTTCTGTACAGCAAAAGAGACATTAACCAAAACTAACAGACACCCTACCAACTGGGAAAATATTTTTGCACACAATACATCTGATAAAGGACTGATAACAAAAATTTACAAGGAAATCACACAACTCAACAAAAACAAAGCCAATAACCCAGTCAAAAAATGGGCAGAAGAGCTCAAAAGGCACTTCTCCAAAAAAGAAAAGCAAATGGCCAACAGATACATGAAAAAATGCTCAACATCACTTATAATCAAGGAAATGCAAATCAAAACCACTATGAGATACTGCCTCACACCTGAGAGGATGGCACACATTAAAAATACAGGCAACAACAAATGCTGGAAAGGATATGGAGAAAAAGGAACTCTTCTACACTGCTGTTGGGAATGTGAACTGGTCCAACCACTATGGAAAGCTGTATGGCGATTCCTCATACTGCTAAACATGGAGCTCCAAGCAATACCACTTGGGAATTTACCCAAAGGACACAAAAACACTAATCCGAAAGGATACATGCACCCGTGTGTTCATTGTGGCACTATTCACAATAGCAAAGGTATGGAGGCAACCCCAATGTCCAAAAATAGATGATTGGATCAAGAATATGTGGTACATATACACAATGGAATACTATTCAGCATTCAAAGAAGATAAACACATGCAATTTGCAGCGACATGGATGGAATTAGAGGGAATCATACTCAGTGAAATAAGTCAGAAAGAAAGAGAAAAATATCGAATGGTTTCATTTAAAACAGGACTATAGGGAGGCCGGGTGGGAGAGAGACACTCAGCAGTGGGGGGGGGGGGGGGGAGGATAAGGGCATAAAATGGAAGAGAGGAGAATACAGGGGACCATGGAGATGAATCACGGGTGAATTTGTTGTGGGCTGCCCAAGGGGAATACAAAATGTAAAAGACATAAATAACAATAAAAAAAAAAGAAGATGTGGTATATGTACACAGTAGACTCCTATTCAGCAATCAAAAAAGATAAATCCATGCCATTTGCAAAACATAGATGGAGGTGGGAGAGATTATACTAAGCAAAATAAGTCAGAAGGAGAAAGATAAATACTGTTGGTGTCACTTGTATGTGGAATATAGAAAAAAACAAAGGGTCAAAGACAAATCAAAATCAAACTTTAGAAACTGATCAAAGATCTAAGTCATCCAAGAGGGGAGGGAGAGTAGGAGAGATGAGGATGAGGGGGAAAGCACAAAGGACTAGGTGGAGAACGATGGATGTTTTCGTGGTGGGAGAGGTATGGTAACTACACCTAACGGAAGAAACACTATATTTTGAATAAAAAAAAATAAAGAAGGGAAAATAATGGTACATCATTAAAAATAATATTAATGAAATAAAATTAAATTAAAAATTAAAATAAGAAAATTAAGAAAACAAATGAATAATTATACTTCTTTGGTTCAGCATCACTTATATCAAAGATGTTATTAAGTGTTTACAATAAGCATGTGGCTTTTATTTGCATATCACAAAATAATAGCTGAGCATTCTGATTTGCATCAATATTTCAGGTAAGAGGAATTCTACTCCATTGGTCTGCATATCTCCTCCCCCGTCCCAACCATGTTGTTATGATTACTATCCATTGGGTAATATGGTTTGAAGTCTGGCAGTGTGATACCACCACTTTTACATATTTTCATCAGGAATATTTTGGCTGTTCAGGATCTTTTGTGGTTCCATATAAATTTTAGTATTGTCTGTTCTGTTTACTTGAATAGTAATAAGGGGTTTTTATCAGTATTTCATTTAATTTGTGTGGATTTTTTTCGGGTAAGATGTATATTTTAACAATGTTAATTCTTCCAATCCTTGAATATCGAATATATTTCCATTTTTTGTGTGTCTATTTTATCAGTCTCTTGGTTTCTTTGTATAGATTCTTCACCTCCTTAGTTAGTTTTCCCTACGTATTTAATTATTTTTTTCTAATTGCAAATGGGGTTGTTTTCTTGACTATTTCCTCTTCTACATCACTGTTTGCGTATAGGAAAACAATACCTTTTTGGTGTGTGTGTGTGTGTGTGTATGTTTTGTATATTGATTTTGTGACCTGACACTTTGCTGAATAGATTTATTGCTTCAATAAGTGTTTTAGTGAAGTCTTTTGTGTTTTCTGTGTTGATATGATATTGTCTTGTCAACTGCAGATGAACGATAGTTTTGCTTCTTTATTCTCAACTTGAATTTGTTCTGTATCTTCCTTTTATTTAATTGCCCTAGTTAAAACTTCTATGTTGACTAATAATGATGGCAGTGGGCATCCTTGTCTTGTACCATATATTAGAGTAAAATGTTTTCAGTCTTTCACAGTTAAGTATTATGTTGACTATGAGACTGTCACAAAGTGCCTTTCTTATGTTGAAGTATGTTCCATCTACTCCCAGTTTTTTATATTTTTACCATAAATTGTTTGAAAATACAACTTAAAAGTTACTTTATTTCATTATTGATCTTTCATTTAGTTTTAACATTTTTTTTTAATTTTTCCCTACTAGTTTTATTCCTTCATAGGTGTCTCTTCTCATTTGGATAAACCAATATTTCTGCCTTAGAACTTTAGCTAAATATTTCTAGTGAAGATTAAATACAGGTCTTATATCAAGTCAGCAGTTCAAATAAGAATTTGTGTGGAATGTCCGTGCCATTCAGTTTCCCAGAAAACTGCATTAAATATATGAATTCTTTTTCAGCTTATACAATGAAGGAACCAACTGGCAGTCACTGATTGGAAGAGACATCCTGGGTTCTGCCTCCTAACAGAGCTTCATTCTTCTTTATGCCAAAGGGAGGACTCCCAGCTTTCTTTTCCTCCTTGGAGTGCAAATGATTCATGTTCAAACAATCTAATTTGGGTTTCCTTGATGTATTGCTTTCTTAATTAATTTTCTTAATTTCTTAATTTGGATGTTCATGTTTAATTAATTTTGTTGGCAAATCCTTTTCCAATTGTGAGACTTCTCTTCTTAAATATCATCTCTTTGCTGACATTTCATCAATTTATACCCTCAGTTAAGACCTGCTCTCTAGGCATAAGAGAGCTGAATGAAGAATATTCACTGGGACCACAAAATTAGCTTTCCTAGATAAAATAGTCTAAAAGAATGTTGGGGGGGGAGGTAGAGGGAGGGAAGGAAAAGCGCACAAAATGGAATAGAAAAGAACTCAAGGGACCAAGGAGATGGATCACGGGTGAATTGGTGGTGGGCTACCCAAGGGGAATACAAAATGTAAAAGACATAAATAACAATAAAAATATATATTACAAAAGTTTTTTTAATGAATTATGCTGGTATAAATGTGGCACATGAAAGGAAACCAGATGAAATTCAGATACTAACCAAGAGGAAAAGGAAACTGAGTGAGAAAAATGATGACAACGAAAGAATCTTCAAATAATAAAGAGATAAGAAGCTGAATAGTTAATGTGGAAACTCAAAAGTGGTTGGATACCAACTTGGAAAGTCCAGTAAGAACACAAAAGGAAGTATAAAAATATCTATATATACTAACAAGTTTTTTTTATTATACCTGACTCTGGGCTATAGTAGTAAATAAAAGCCAATAGATTCTAAAAAAATAAAAATAAAAATAAATAAAAGAATGTTGGTGTTTTGTCTTGATATACTTTGCCTTCATTCCAAATTTAAATTTCAGTCTTTCCATACTAGAGATACTTAAATATTGGGTATTTTTTGAAATGGTAACTGTGCTGTGATTTTCTTTTTTAAATTTTGACACAACATTTTAAAAGACACCAAATGGGGCCTCCCTGGTGGTACAGGAATTAAAGTATCAGAGCCATCAAGCTACCACCAGCATGAGTGATCACTGTGGCATGAGTTCCAGCCCTGGCCAGGTAGCTAACGCACATTACACAGCAGACCTCTCTTGTCTTACTTGGCTGCTCCCCTCAGCAGTGTATTTCATTAGATCCACCTGTTCTGCTCCCCACTCTGTCTCTGGGGATTCCTCACCCCCCCACCTCTGGCCTACACCCCAGTTCTGTGCATAAATAAATAAATCTTTTTTTTAAATACACCCTGTGAACAATTGTAAAGGTTGGATCCTGACTCAGAAAAAAAAAAATACACACACACACATATATATATATATATATATATATATTTCATTTTATGCCACTGTATTTCTGGTAATTTTTTAAGGAAGCCACAGGGAACTGACACGGGTCATTAAATTGTTTAGGAATGCAATGCTATAATACTATTTAACATTAATAAAGGCATTGGTGTGAGGCTTCCCATCTGTCCCAAATTCCTTTTCTATGGAGTCTCTTGTGTGAGATTTTATTCTTCTAGAGAAAGGATTTCAAATACAACTATCATTAAATCAATTCATCTCAGAGCTCTATTGGTTTGACTAATCTATACCTCAGTCTTTGTATGCTGAGATCAGTATGTCTGTATATGGGTGCAAAATGTGTTTGTCTTAAAAGTATATTTAAAAAAAATTTGCAAGTAATTTCATGGTATCATTGATAAAGATATTTTTGTAGACTAAACCTCTATGCCAAGGGAAATGAAAGCAAAAATGAACAATACAATTTATCACCAATAAAAATCTTTCACACAGCAGAATAAACTACAATATAAGAAGACATCATACTTTATCTGAAAAAATATCCACATGTATATGTGTAAATGCACACACACACACACACACACACACTCACACATGGATGGATTTATTTCTGACCTCTCAATTTGTTTCATTGACGCACATGTCTACCTTTATCCCAATACTTTATTGTTTAAAATAATTTTGATTTATAGTACATTTAAAGTCAGGAAACATGATGACTTATTTCCCCCCCTTTTTGTAAATTGTTTTAACTGTGAGGCCTTCTGTGATTTCATAAATTTTGATTTTCTATGTTTTTTTTAAGAATATTGTTGATATTTAATGGAGATTGCATTAATTTTATGTATTTCTTTAGGTACAATAGTCACGTGACTACTGATCCTCTCTATCCTGGACATTAAATGCTTTTACATCAAAAATGGCATGAGTTTATCTTGTTTTGATCACTGAGTAATATTTCATACACACACACACACACAACATATCTTCTTGATTGACTCATCTGTTTGTGGGGCAATTAGGTTGCTTCCATAATTTAGCTATAGTGAATACGATGCAATAAACATGAGAGTGCAAGTTTCCTTTCAAATTATTGTTTCTAAATTTATTGAGTAGATGCCTAGGAGTGGAATTGTTGGGTCGAATGGCTGTTCCATTTTTAATGTTTTGAGATACCACCATACTGCTTTCCATAAAAGCTAGCGCAGTTTGCATTCCCAGCAACAATGTAGGAGGGTTCCCTTTTCTCTATATTCTTTCCAGCATTTGTTTCTGGTCTTTTCCATGTGGACCATTCTCACAGGTGTGAGATGGTGCCTCACTGTGGTATTGATTTGCATTTCCCTAATGATAAGTGATGATGAACATTTTTCATGTGCCTATTTGCAGCCTGTATGTCTTCTTCAGAAATATATATGTTTAATTTTGCTCATTTTTTGATTTGGTTATTTGTTTTAATTTTGTTGAATTGAAAGTTTTCTTTGTAGATCTTCTATATCAGTCCCTTTAAATGTGTATGGTATTCAAATATTTTCTATCATTCAGTATGCTGTTTTCTAATTTAGTTAGGTTTCTTTAACTAAAAAGAATTTTTTAGTTTGATGTAGTCCCCAAATTTTTTCTTTGACATTGGGTATTAAACGATATATACATCGCTGAAATTTATGTCATGACATGTTTTGCCTGTGTTTTATTCTATGTTTTATGGTTTCAGGTTTTGCAGTCAAATCTATTGACTTTCTTTTTTTTTTTTATTTAAAGATTTTTATTTATTTATACATACAGCTGGGGCACAGGCCAGAGGTGTGGACTGGTGAGAGGCTTCACCAGAGACAGAGTGGGGAGTAGAACAGGCAGATCAGAAATACACTGCTGAGGGAGCAGTGGGCGAGGCAGGAGAGGTCTGCCGCACCATGTGGGATTCCCCCTGGCTGGGCGTCGAACTCGCATCGCTGCTGCCTACAGCTCCACAGCTCAGCGCTTAACCGCTGCGCCACTAGGGAGGCCCAAATCTATTGACTTTCAATTGAGTTTTGTTTATGGTGTGAGAGAGTGGTCTGGTTTCACTCTTTTGCATACAGCTGTCTGTCCAGTTTCCACAGCACACTTTTTCTGAAGAGATTATCTTGTTCCAGTGTATGTCTTTCAACTCTTTTTTGTAGATTAACTGTCTATAGAGGTATTGGTTTATTTCATGAATCTCAATTCTATTCCATTGGTCTGTGCAACTGTTTTCATTCCACCACCCTCCTGTTTTAATTATTATAGTTTCATGATTATCTGAGAGTCTGATACCTTCAGTCTTTTTATTTTTTGTGAGGAAAATAAAAATTGTTATGGTTATTTTGGGTCTTTTGTGGGTTTTCATGTTCACTTGAGAATAATGTTTATTACAGTTTTTTGGGGGGTCACAGTGCTTGCAAATGTTTATGGGATCCATATGGGCTAATGTTTTATTTAAGGCTACTGTGTACCTGTATATTTTCTAGTTGAGCTGACCATTTGTGGAAATGGAGTACTGTACTTCCCAGCTACTAATGTGTTTGTTCCGATGTTTACTGAATTGATAGTAGTTGACTAATGTATTGTGTTGCTTCTTCATTTGGTGAGTATACATTGGTGAGTGTTATGTCTTCCTGATATATTTTCTCCTTAATCACCATATAGTGTTCCTCCCTCTCTCTTGTTACCTTTTTAAAAATGGTAACTATTTTGTTTGATATTAATATGGCTTTCCCTGACTTCTTTTTCATCTCATTCACTTGTAGAATTGTTTTACCATCCTTTACTTTGAGTCTATGATTGTCTTTGGAGTTTAGGTGTGTTTCTGAAGAAGAGAAGGTTGGATTGTGTTTCCTGGTCCAGTTCTATATTCTGTATAATTTACATTTAGCGTAATTATTGATATATTAATGTGTGATGTTTCCATTTTATTTTTATTTTTTATGGTTTGACCTATTTCCTTATTCAGTTATTTGTGTATTTTCTTCTGATTGGTTTAGATGCATGAGATTATTTAAATATTTTTTGGAGGGATGGTATAAAGTTTGTAAACTCTGTGAGTTTCTCTGTATCTGAAAAGGTCTTCATTTCTTCCTCACATCTGAAGGAAAGCCTTGTAAGAGAATATTTCTAACTGGCAGAAACAAATGATTTATTTAAGTTAAGGAACACAACATTCCGTTCCTTTCTTTGCCAATAGAGTTTCTTCAGAGAAGTCATGTTAGTCTGATAAGAGCACCTTTATATGTTATCTGCTTCTTGTCCCTTTATTTGTCTTGAACTATTTGAGGTTTTACTACTATATGTATTTGTATAGTCTTATTTTGTTTAGCTACTCCGATGTCCTTTTAGCTACCCTGATTTGTACATGTATTTCCTTCCTTAGGTTTCACAAGATTTCCCCCATTATTTCCTTTAGTACATTTTCTTTTCTCTTCTCTATCTCCCTTTCCCTTTTAGTAATCCCATTATTCTTAGCTTGCCTTTCCTCATGGAGTCAGATAATACTTGGAGTCTTAATTTGTTTTACTTTGTTTCCCTATTTTCTTTTTTACTCAGATCGTTTGTTCACTTGCATACTCAAGTACGTTGACTCATCTTTCATTTGATCTTTTCTATTTCCATAACTTTCTTCTGAATTTTTCACATCAAGCATTTCTCTTTTTATATCATGAATAACCATGTTTACCATCTGTATATTGATTTTATATCTAAGGACATTAATTCGTTTTTCTGAGTTTTCTATGTGTACTTCCATTTCTTTGAGTTTCTTTATCATTGTCATTTTAAGCTCTATTTCCTCTATGTCTGGTAAGAACATATTTTCCATGTCTTTGAAGTTATGTTCTCTCAGTAAATGACTTGATTGTTATGTATGTTTTATTATTCCCCTGAGAACTCGTGATAATTTGTTGGATTTTCCTTCTTCTCATTACTATCTTTGTGCACCAGCTGCTGTGGGTAGAATTCTGCTGGGCATGGATCCTCTTCCTCATGGGTTAGTGATCTCACTTGTCTGGATGAGAAGCTGATGGTATCTTACATGATGTTGAGGAACCACTCTGGCACCTCCCCCAGCATGGGCACAATGTCTCACTAGTATGGTGATATAGCTTGGTGGGGTCTTGAAAGGTGGCAGCTCTTTTTAATGCTGAATAATATTCTACTATATGGATGTGCCACAGTTTATCCATTCATTTATTACAGCACAATACAAATAGAAGTTTCCTTCCAAATTTTCTCCAGTATGAAAAAAAAAAGATTTTTATATACATCCATATTCACGTTTTACAAGATTGATATTTAATACATGTTGTTTACCTATATCAACAATGATACCTTGTAGTTCTATTACATATGCAGCAATTTAATATGCCCATGTCATTTATTTTTAAAATTTTTTAAAAAGATTTATTTATTTTATGCATATAAGAGCTGAGGTGTAGGCCAGAGGTGGTGAGAAGATTCACCAGAGACAGAGTGGGGAGCAGAACAGGCTTATCTACTGAAATTCACTGCTGAGGGGAGCAGCAGGTGAGACAGGAGAGGTCTGCTGTAACATGTGGGAATCTCCCTGGCCAAGGATCGAACTTGTGCTGCTGATAGCTTCATAGACTGAGACTTAACCTGTTGCGCCAACAATGAGGCCCACCTAAGCCATTCATATTGCAAGACCCATGACTGCATTCTCACATAATATTAGAATTGTTGACTCAGTTCTTCTGGTGGGATTTGTTAATATTTTATCCAGCTTCTGGATAACTAGCTTTGTACTTCTTCAAAGCTCAACTTGTTTATTCTTAATGCTTATCCTGAGAAATAAATTCCAAACGTTTATATCAATAATAAATCTCTAGTAATAATAAATGTTCATTATTTACATATATGATACTCTGTGAGTGATTTATATTGCACTAATAAATCTGGTTGTGAGATATTAAGAAATCCTTTGTAGATATGAAGGAAACTGAGTTGTATTCTTAAAACTATATGTACATTGTCAAGATCACATTGCTAGTTAGAATGGGGGTAAAATTTTATTTTTAAAGATTTATTTATTAACGCATACAAGCTGGGATAGAGGCCAGAGGCTTGGGGTGATGAGAGGGTTCACCAGAGACAGAGTGGGGAACAGAACAGGTAGATCGACAGAAATACACTGCTGAGGAGAGCAGCGGGCGAGGCAGAAGAGGTCTGCCACGCCATGTGGGAATCTCCCTGGCCGGGGGTCAAACTCGTGTTGCTGCTGCCCACAACTCTGCAGCGCAGTGCTTAATTACTGCACCACTGGGGAGGCCCAAGATTTGTTTTATAAAACCCGCTTTTAAAACAATTTATTTTGCTACAGGATTCATATGTTGTTGTGATTCATATGTGTGTGATCAGAATTGTCCTTGAATAAATTCGGGCCTTTAATCACGTTTTTTGTTACTTGATACTCAGAACCCACAATGACTACTTTACCCACTTAGGTCTAACAGTCAATTGCAGACAAACATGAATACTAGTTATTGAGCTGACCATTGTATGTTCCTTTCTCTCACACAACCCCATCCATGAATACACTTTTTAGTTTGAAAGCTAATGTTTTACTCCCACCTACCAGCACGCCATTGTTTCTTAGGATTTACTCCAAATTCAAATGACATATCTTTATTTATCCTTATAATTTTGATTTTAATTTATCTGAGTTTCTTGTAATTTGCACCCAGTTTCCGATTTTTCTGAACCTACATTAGAATGTTGTCAGTTTGATGTAATTCATCCCATCCCAGTGGGATATCATTCATCCACAAATAGTGAAGGGCAATTATTGAGGCTATTATGTTTTATACTTGTTCTATATGTTATAAGGAAGTGTAACTTGTTTATACCATGTTTTATACTATTATGTTTTTATTAATGTTTTATAGAAAGCAAGATAATGAAATATCTCAGTGTATCTCAGAATTCTTGCTTGAGAGCTATTGTTTCGAAGAGAAAATATCCTACCTGATAAAATTTGTTCACATGGAAATTTTTACTTGTAATATAGAAAAACATTCAAATAATGATGCCATTGACAGTGTGTAGGAAACTCACATTATTGCTGTAGTTTACTTTTTATAGGTTCATTTTAAATAGTTTATAATCATGTATATGTGTGTTTGTATATGTGTGTGTGCATATATATATATATATATATATATATATATGCATGTATATGTTTATACACACATATATATGTGCACACACATTTGTGGGAATTTCCCTGGCTGGGTATCGAACTCGTGCTGCAGTAACTCTGGAGAGCTTCATAGTGATGCACTTAATACATTGTGCCACTGAGGAGGCCCCGTAATTATATATTTTAAAAGCTATGTTGAAGCATAATTGCATACTAAAAAAAATCACATTTCTAAATGGACATTTCAAAGACTATTAGTAAATATACAGTATTATGCAACCATTTTTGTAAACCAGTTTTAAACTTAAAATGATACAAACTTGAAATCTCCCTTGTGCCCACTTGCAGCCATACTCTGTTATCATTCTCAACTCTTGGTTAACAAAAATTGACTTTCTTTGTGTAGATTTTCCTTTTCTAACATTTTGAATTAATGAAACCATCTGATCTGTGATCTTTTGCATCTGGTTTCTTTTACCTAGTATTCTGTATGGATATAGCTAGTACATTTCAGTTGTCCATTCACCAGGATAGTTGCCACATTTTTGACTATTATAAATGATTCTGCTATAAACATACAATTTTTTCCAGAAACATGTTTTCTTTATTCTTGGACATAAAATTAAGACTAGAATTGATGGAGCATATACTAAATTTAGAAATAATGTCTTATTAGGCAAAACTGACCATTTTTATTCATGCCCCTTACGGTTTGAATGTAGCTATAAAAAATTACATAAAATGTCAAAAATATCAAGAATTATCAACTTGTCCACGTCTTTTTTTTATTAATAAATATTTGTCTGGAAACTCTAAGAAGGATGAGGGTGCATGATGCTGGGCAATTGTGTTCTGGCAGAGAGGACAGATCCATTTAATGAGACCAGTGTAAACAGAATCAATGGTAGGAAGATTTGTAGATTGAGGGTCTTTCTGTGCTAAAACTATCAATACTGCCACTATATATATATATATATATATATATATATATATATATATATATATATATGCAGTGGTAATAAAATATAATAAAATAGTCCATCTCCAGCTGTAAAATGGAACTTAGTTGAAAAAAAGGGTTCAACATTTTTATTGTTAATCACAATTTATAGTAGGTAGCACATATCAAACTGGCATAAATCAACCAACAATCTTTGTTATTGTTTGATTATTTACTTGGTTGTTTTGCATAACAAAATGTCTGAAATAGATATAATAGTAATGAAAAATTAACTTCAAAATGTTCAAATTTCTACTTTCTTGTTCCCCTATTTCATGATTATAACATGTTTTCAAGGTATGGGGTCCACCCCAGACTTTGGATCTAAATTCCAGTAGAAATAAAGATAGGATGAGGAGACAGATATGTCATCTATCAGTGAAAGACAATACTAAATTGAATTTTATGCAATTACTAAGTAACTTTATAGGGGGTATAGTATAAAATCCATTCTTGTAAATATTAAATATAATTTTTTTTAGTATCCTCCCAAAGGTAAAATAAAATTATCAGTCCTCTTATTTTTATTTATTTTATCTCTTATTTATCTATTTTACATCATATTTCTCCCATTTTTCATATTTAAAAATAATTAGCACTTACATAACTTGTTACACAAATATTCTTGTTGGAAATTATACATTGACCTTTTTTTCCATAATTAATTATTCTTTGGTTCCATCTTTTCATTCTTTGCTCTGCCATGTAATATTGTTTTCTTTCATTTGTCATTTATTTTTTTATCTGGCCATATTTATTTTATGTCTATATTTTTGCAATTGATATGTCTCTCTTTTCCATGTATGAAATTCTTGGAAATAATTTCATGAAAACAAAAATTACCCATTCTGATTTTCTCTTTCCTAGGTGAAATGTGCACATTTACATTTATTCTCCTATCTTTAGATGCCAGTATAAAACTGGCAGAGACCTTGAGACTCTGTGAGACTTTGCCAGTGCCTGCTCAAACTAGTAAGTGCTCAGACATGTCTGAGACGGTACCAAAGCAACCAGAGGTCTATGACCTACCAGAGTGGACTGGCAGAGACGTTATAGTCTGTGAGACTCTGCCAGTACCACCCAGACTGGCAGAGACTTTTAGTGACTCTCTATGAGTCTGAACCAGTGTAAACCCCGACAAGTGTGTCCAAAGACCTGCATTAAGAGGTTTCCAGAGTGACCAGAGGCATTATAACCTCCTGTGAGACCCTGAAAACCCTTCCCAGGCAAACAGAGGATTCACAAATTTCTGTGCCTGCCCAGACTTGCAGAGGTCTGACAGACTCCCCAGTTTTGGCCAGTGCCCACTTGGACCTACAGAGGCCTTGTCATCATGCACAATATCCCTCCAGCACCCACAATGAGTGACAAGACCATACACCTGTATTAGGGAGTAAGCCAGAGTGGCCAATGGCCTCACAATCTCCCATGAGTCCCTGCCAGCCCGTTACCCAAGACTGCTACTGTGTTGCATTCCCAGGTATGCGTGGGGGTTGGCAGAAACCTAGCCAGAGGTCTTGTCATCTGGCCCCAACTACACCAACCAGCACTGCCACCATGCTGCACATTCAAATCTCCTCTGAGGACTATCTACTCTACCCATTACCTGACAAATTTCCAGAAAAGTAGAAGAGGAAGACCCATACACAATAGAAGACCCATCTAAAGCAGAGTCTTCTACTGTGGAGGAAAAAAATACAAATGTTCAAACAACTCCTCAGAGGAACAATATATCACAGAAAGAAAACAAATGTCCAGTACCCAACAACAGAGATATGGAAGAGCATATCTTCCCATCAGATAAAAAAGTGCAAACTGCCATAATCAAGCAAATCAAACCATTATAGCAAGAATGAGAACAATACTAAGAAAATGCAGAAAAACAGCTCAGAGATATATGAGAAAACTCAGAAAAGGAAAAGAAAACTACGAGAAATATTAAAGAAAAAGATTGAGATTGAGCCTTTAAATAAGAAAATAATGGAAACATGGGCCATAAAAAGATCAAAGAAAAAGATAAAAGAAATTCTGACAAAAGCCATAAAAGTAGAATAGATCAAATGGAAGAATGAATTAGTCATCTCAAAAATGCAGCTATGGAAAGAACCATGACAGAAAAAGTAAGAGAGAGACAAAGAAAAATGAATGAAGAAAAACTTCCAAGATAGAAAAAGTAATAGAGAGACAATGAAGAAAAAAATTAAGAATTATCTGACAACATGAGGAAAATAAAAATGAGTCATAAAAATCCCAGAAGAAGAAGAAGAGAGAGAGGTGCTGAAAAATTTTTTAAGGAAATTATCAAAGAAAAATTCCCACACATTAATAAGAAAGTGAACATAGAAATACAGGAAATATGAGGACACCAAACTACCTAAATAAAAGAAAATCTATTGCAGGACAATTAAAAATCTCTCAAAAGTCCAATACAAAGGAACAAAAAATGAAGCTGATAAGGAACACCAAACAGACTATCTTAAGCCTTCTCTGAAAAAAATGCTATGGCAAAAAAGAAAAGAGAATGAAATTTATAAAATATTTCAAATAAATGCCAACCATGATTACTTTATCCTGCAAAATGCTCCTTTCTTTTTATGACAGAGAAATAAAGATCTTCTCAGACAAAATCTGTGGGACTTTCTAGCTACTAAACTCCCCCTCCAGTGCCTCCCTGGTGGTGCAGTAGTTAAGTGCTGCTCTATGGAGCTTTAGGCAGTGGTGATGCAAGTTCGACGCCCAGCCAGGGAGAATCCCGCATGGCACAGCAGACCTCTCCTGCCTCGCCTGCTGTGTATTTCCATTGATCTGTCTGTTCTGCTCCCCACTCTGTCTCTGGTGAAACCTCTCACCACCCCATTCCTCTGTCCTGTATCCCAGCTTGTATGCATAAATAAATAAATCTTTAAAAAGAAAAATCCCCCTCCAATAACTATTAAGAAGAGCTTCAGGAATTCAACAAAAGAGAGGGGTGAACACAAACAACTAATCAAAAAATTAAATAGAACCACAAAATCATGAACAAAAGGGCATAAAAGACTTCCACATAATCCATAATATAATTCCACGACCATCACTATACATATCAATGGAATGAACACACCAATAAAAAGACACTGAGTATTATGTTGGATTAAGAGAAAGAATGCAAATTTATGCTCCCTCTTAGAAATGCATCTAACTTCTAAAGAAACATAGACTGAAAATAAAAGGTTGGAAAACAATTCTGTAAGGAATTGGCAACCAAAGAAATGTAAGGACAGTCATATCATAAAGTAGAATTAATGTTTAAAAAAACGTGACAAGCAATAGGGATAACATATCAATGGGAAAATCTATCAGGAGGACATAAGACTTATCAATATATACTAAGCCGATGAAGGAACACCAAAATACATTACAAAATTACTTCTGAATCTGAAAAAAAAAGACATTGGAAAAAAATGTATATGAGGTAGGAGACTTCAACACCCACTATGACTAACGGATAGAACAACAAGAAGGAAAATAAACAAGGGCACTATTTCCCTAAGCAAAGATCTACACTACATGTAACTGAAATATTTTATAGGGTACTGCACCCTGCCCCCAAAAACCACATTCTTTTAGTGTGTTTGGATCATTCTTTATTTTTTAAAGATTTTTATTTATTTATTTATTTTTGTGTAGAAGAACAGGGGTGTAAGCCAGAGGTGTGGAGGGTGAGTGATTTCACCAGAGACAGAGTGAGGAGCTGAGCAGGTGGATTTTACTGAAATACACTGCTAAGGGGAGCATCAGGTGAGACAGGACTGTTCCTTTGCTGGGGATCAAAATTAGGCCATAGCAGTGATAGTGCTAAGACATAACCTTGAGGCCACCAGGGAAGCCCTATGCTTGGATCATTTTTCAGGATTGACCATGTACTTAGTCACAAGACAAATATTAACAAGTACATGAAGATAGAAGTCATATTAAATACCTTCTCTGAGCACAAAATTATCAAACTACAGCTACATAAACTTCAGCTACATAAAAAAGGCAAGGAAATCATCAATGTATGGAGATGAACAACACATTACTAAAAAACCACTGGATTAATGAAGAATTTGAAGGAAAAAGAAGAAATAAAATACCTTGATACAAATGACAATGAGGAGTCAACCTTCCAGAACATATGGGACACAATGAAATATTGCTAAGAGGGAAGTACAAAGCAATACAGGCCCACATCAAGTAACAAGAAAGAATCAAAAGAAAAAACTTACTCTCACATCTCAAAGAAAGAGAAAAAGAACAAAAACACCCAGAAGCAACTAGAAAAAAGGAAATCAGGGCCTCCCTGTTGGTGCACAGTTAAGCCGCAGCGCTATGAAGCTATCAACAACCACTGCAGCATGAGTTCGATCCCTGGCCAGGAAACTTCCCACATGGCACAGCAGATCTCTCCTGTCTCACCCACTGCTCCCCTCAACAGTGTACTTCAGTAGATCTGCCTGTTCTGCTCCCCACTTTGTCTCTGGTGAATACTCTCACCACCCCACATCTTTGTCCTACACCCCAGCTCTTCTATGCATAAATAAATAAATAAATAAATTTTAAAAAAGAAAGGAAATCATAAAAATTAAGCAAAAATAAAATAAATAGAAGTAAAAAAGACAATTCAATAGAACAATGAAACCAAAAGCTGTTTTTTTTTGATAAAATAAACAAAATAGACAACCTCCTTAGCGAGACTCATAGGAAAAAGAGGGTGAAAACTCAAATATATTGAATCATCAATAAAAGAGGAGAAATTACAACAGACACAGTAGAAGTCCAGAAGATAATTAGAAATTACTATGAACATTTATATGCAAAGAAATTCAACAATTTATGTGAGATGGGCAAATTCTTAGAACACAGAACTATCCAAGCCTGAATAAGGAAGAGATAGACTAATTGATGAAACCAATTATAAGTAAGGAAATTGAAACAGTTATCAAAACAACCCCAAAAAAGTCTAGGGCCAGATGGTTTCATAAGTGAGTTCTACTAAACTTTTAAAGATGGATTAATACATTTCCCACAAAAACACTTTGAAAAATTTGAGAGAGAAGGGATACATCTAAATATATTTTGTGAGACCAAAATTACTAAAATACTGATATCAAATAAAAAGAACACACAAAATAGAAAACTCTGGGAAAATCTACATAGTGAACTGGGACTGTAAAATACTCAATAGAAATCTCAGCAAATCAAATCCAACACTGAATGAAGAGGATTTCATGATCAAGTATAATTAAATCCAGTGAAACAAGAATTATCTAACATCCACAAAGTCAATTAATATAATTAACTGCATAAGCAAAAAGAAATAAGAAAAATCATATGATCATATCAATAAACACAGAAAGAATTTAGTGAAGCTCAGCATCCATTTAGGATGAAATTCCTCAACAAACTTGGGTTAAAAGGAACATATCTCAACATAATAAAATTCATATATGACAAACTCACAGCTAGCTCATTCTCAATGGAGAAAAACTGAAAGCCTTTCCACTGTACAAGACAACAATGTCCACTCTCAACATTACTATTTAACATAGTACTGGATGTCCTAGTTTGGGCAATTAGGCAAGATAAAACAATGAAATATATATATATATATATTATATATATATATATATATATAATATATAAATATATATATAATATATATAAATATATATATATATATATAGAGAGAGAGAGATAGATAGATAGATAGATAGATATAGATAGATATATAGATATATATATATATATATACACACACACATACATATGTAAAAATCAGTGGTGGTTCTATATTGAAATAATCAGTCAGGATAGGGGAAATAAGAAAAGCATCCCATTTACGAATGTACAAAAAATGAAATATCTGGGATTAAACCTAACAAAGGAGGTAGATGATCTATACAAGGAAAATTATAAAATATTGCTAGAAGAAACAGAAGAGACATAAAGAAATGGAAAGATTCCCCCTGCCTATGGATTGGAAGAATACATATTATTAAAATGATGATCCTACCCAAAGCAATTTACAGATTCAATGTAATTCCAATAAAAATCTCAATGGTGTTTGTCAAAGAAATGGGACAAATATTGCTGAAATTCATATGGAATCACAATATATCCCAGATAGCCAAATTTCTCCTTACTAGAAAGGGAAAGAAAGGGAATATTATACTTCCAATTTCAAACTATATTACAAAGCAGTAATAATTAAAACAACGTGGTACTACAATATGAATAGATACAGACCGATGCTGAAAGCCCTAAAATAGAACAACACATAGATGGTCAACTAATATATCACAAAAGAGCAAAGAATATACACTAGAAAAAGGAAATTTTCTTCATAAAATGGTGCTGATAAAATTAAACTGCCACATTCAAAAGTATAAAATTAAACTACTATCTTACATAATACCCGAAATTCAACTCCGACTCAATTAAAGACCTTGTCATATGATCTGAAACCATAGAATATGTAGAAGAAAACATAGGTAAAACATTCCATGACATATACTTCAGAAACACATATTAGAACTCATGCCCAGAAGCAAAAAAGAAAAAAAAAACAAAAACAGAAGTTGAGACTATATTAAAGTAACAAACTCTGTTCAGCAAAAGAGAAAGTATCCAAAAATGAAGAGACATAACAGTTAATGGTAAAAAAAAAAGAAAAAAAAATTGCACACAATACTTCTGATAAGGGGCTGATATCGAAAATCTACAAATAACTCACACAATTGAACAAAATCAAATTAAATAACCCAATCCACAAATGGGCAGAAGGACTAAATGGACACTTCTCTAAATAAGAAATGCAAATGGCCAACAGGCATACGGATAAAAAGTTTACCATATATCAGGGAAATGTAACTCAAATCCACAGTAAGATACCACCTTATACCTCAGTATTGCTCATATTAAAAAAACAAATAAATACTATGTTGCTGGCAAAGGTGTGGAATGAAAGAAACACATTTACAATGCTAGTGGGAATGAAAACTAGTCCAATCACTATGGAAAGCTGTGTGTAGTTTTCTCAAAACAATAGAAATGGATTTGCCATGTGGGTAGCTATTTCACTGCTAGGAATCTTCCCAAAACACACAAAACACTAATTAAAAAGGAAACCTGAATTCTTATGTTTGTTTCAGCACTACAACAGTAGTCATATATGGAAACCATCTAAATGCTCTCAGACAGACAAATGGATTAAGAAGATGTGAAATATCCACAGAATGGAACACTACTCAGCGATCAAAAATGACATACTCATGCTATTACTACAAAATGATGGAGCCAAAAGTTTGATGTTAAATGAAGTAAGTCATAATGAAAAAGATATGGTGAGATATGGGAAAAAAATTGTGATGAACTGTGGGTTCTTTGGTGGTAGGAGAACAACAGTACTACACAAGAGGGGAAAATCATATATTGTCCAAAAATTAACTGGATAAAAAATACACTAAAATTTTGCTCTGGAATAAAACATAAAAGCCATTAAAAAAGAGATGTCATGATCAGTTTTATCATTATTTTGAATTATTTGTGCTCTATGTAATTATTTGTTGGTAATATGCTATAGAAATTATTTACTATATTCTGAGTCATCATATAATTTGAAAATTGCACACATTTTTCTACATCTTGGTTTAAAATTTTCAATTTTCCTTAAAGATACCTGATTCAATTTTAATCTAATTTGCATTGATGCCAATAATAAACCACAATGTATTTATAAATGTTCACAAACTAGTTTCTCATGCCAAATTTGCCTCTCAAAATCTGTTTTTGTAAATTAAGTTTAGAACACAAATGCTTATTTTCTTACATATTGTCAAAGTCTTTTCTCATTAAAATTTCAGAGAATAGTAGTGACAGATTTCTGGTGACTGACAAAGTCCACATTTTTTACTATCTTCCCTCCATATATAAAACAGTTGTCAACTATAACCTTAACACACACACACACACTCCTCTGTATATGTAAAACAAATTTTATAAGATTAATATTAACATTCTACAACTAAATACTATGTGTCTAACACATATCGATTAGTCTTTAAAAGTATGAGAATGAATGTAGCATGGGAAATTTTGTAGTATATGGATTTTTAAACATAAATACTCATTCCTAATACTAATAAGAGAAAACACACTTAATTACATAGAATTTAATTTCTTAATACTACAGAAAATATCTGTAATAGTATATACTAATATAAGGGATAAAAAAGCTAACCTTTTATAAAGGTCTTTTCCCGTCTGCCAGTTTTCATTATAGTGCTTTTAAAAAAATATTCCAAATTATAATTAAACATTAGCCTTGGTAATTGTAGAAGAGCAACATATACATATTAGAAAATATTTCCATTTTTTCCCACATGAATAATCCACTTTAAAATATTCCTTATGAAGCAGAATTAATTCTATTTGAGTAAATTTACTTCATTTCACATAAATAAACCCCCAATGTCATATAAAATTTGAGAGTGATGTAAGTGGTAAGTCACTATCCTTTGCTTTTGACTCTATATTCTGGAGTATTTATTGTGCTGTTGGTATTTGAAGGGTTGCAGTGAACTTTCCTATTGATATTCTAAAACTCAATCATAATACAATTCATCATTATGTGTTACCCTATGGGTAATATAATTCATGCAGGGCTGATAGTATGATACACTGGGGGCATTAGACGTCTTTGCCTCCATTAATCAATTTATGTGGTGACTCGCAAGATTAAATGCTCATAATGACCTTCTAATTATCAAAAACACACTGTTCTCCTGAGAGGTTTCATGCTAATTGTTCTTTCTGCAATATCTGACCCTGTTAAATCGTATAGTCTTTTTACACACACTTTTTTTTCTGTGTCTTTGTTTCTAATTTGGTTATTTTCTCAAAATGTTCATATTTAGTGTTTTATTGGTGATTGTATTTCCTCTGCCTTAGCCTTAAATAATGCATTCCCAAAGGTCATTCAATAGCAGATTTTTGTTTTGTATCCCTCTCGGAGCAATTATTACCATTTCCATGAATTTACTATCAACTCTAAGAGCAAAATTTTTATTGTGTTCAGAGTCAGAGGTGAAGCCACTTGGTGAAGCTAATTGCATTCACATGGGAGGACAGGAAAGAATAAAAAATAAATAAATAAAAGCAGGATCCTTTACTTAAAATAATTAACTTGGCCCATTATGAGGAAGGTACCATAGCAGCTAGAGGCCTTATAACTTCCCTGGACACCCTGCCCCAGTGCCTGCCAAAACTCTGAGACTCAGGACTCATGTTGGGGGAGATGCCAGAGTTGCCTATGCCCAGTACCTCCCAGTGGAGGTACTACTTATAGTTTTTTTTCTTTTCTGGAAAAAAATTAAGGGTCTGCTGGCTGTCTTATTGGGATATAAAAATGTTTTTATGAGAAGAAAGGTTTATGTTGGAACAGTCTCTTTTATCTGGTGTCATGACAAACATTAAAGAATTAATAGTTCTCCTATTTCCTCAATGTGTCAAAAGTCCACATTCCAGCATTTTCTGTGTAGGAGAATTGATGTTATTACTGAAAGCTAAACTTCTTGTTTTCCTTCATCTCAAAGAGGTGTATTCCAGACTTTAATTGCTCTATTGAGTATTCCCTTAAGTTAAGAAAAAATGCAGACCTAGTTCATTTAAAACAATCATTTGAAGCAAAGGGGGCCTGGAATTTAGGTGAGTATGAAGATACACACTTTTGTCTAGGTAGTAATGCAATTAGACCTTTTATAAGGAATAATTCTCATTCTACTCATTCTAGATTCTGAGGACATCAACAAAAAAGCCGTTGTCATAAATATAAATACTTAAGAAACATGAGTGAAACACAAATTCTAGTATTTGAAGTGTCCTCACAAAATTCTGTTACCTTACTTTGATTTTGAAACCTAGATTGTGCCATTCCTGATGATTCCACTGAGATTCTGTATCAGCAGGAATGAGTAACCAATACAACTCTTATTGGAAAAAATAAAGCCTGGTGATTCAGTGTGTGTGTGTGTGTGTGTGTGTGACAAACTGAGTGACTTCATCAACTATTGATTATTTCTATATTCAGCTCTTTCTACAGTTTAGAATTATCTTAGTGTTGAAATATCAGCATTGACTTTGTTCTATGACTGTCTCTGATTTCTTCTCATGCTCTGCCTTTTATGTACATCAATTCTTAACAACCTTTGTGTTCCAAGGAAACAAGAGGGGGCGGAAATGCAAAGTGGAATATGAAAGATATCAGTGTCAAACGTGCTGGGTGACAGTAAGAGGAACATGGCATGATGATAGTAGAGTGCTTCATTTTGTGATACTTACATAGTAACAACTTCTCAGACATAAAAGTAGATTGGATTTATCACTGTTATCTCACTGAGTTTTGAATCATGTTCCATTGATTTGTGCAGGAAAAAAAGTTTTGTGATTTTTTAAAAAAAGATTTATTTATTCATACAAGCTGGGGTACAGGCCAGAGGTGTGGGGCAGCAAGAGGGTTCACCAGAGACAGAGTGGGGAGCAGAACAGGCAGATGGATGGAAACACACTGCTGAGGGGAGCAGCGGGTGAGGCAAGAGAGGTCTGTCATGCCATGTGGGAATCCCCCTGGCCGGGCGTTGAACTCACATCACCATTGCTAACAGCTCCACAGTGCAGCGCCTAACTGCTGTGCCACCAGGGAGTCCCAGTTTTGTGATTTTTAAGTTTGTTTTAGATTGAGAAAATCTTATGGGGAATGTGCTGCATAGTATAATGGCTCAGTTTCCTCAAGCAGAGCAACAAATATCAAAGCGAATAATCTGGAGGATTTTTTCTTCCTTTTCTGCCTTCGTTCCAGATCAAAGAATCCTGAGTTAAGATGTGGATTAAGAAACCTCTGCATTGTTAATGGGGACAAATTGCATATTGACTCTTATGCATATTGCATATTGACTGAATATGCATATTGCATACTGCATCTGATACTTACTTAACAGAGAGCTGAAGCTAAATTCTTCACTCAGCCTAAGAATCATTATCAATGCAATTTTTATATGGTAGAGGAGAATAGCTACATAGAATAAACAAAGCCTGAGTATAGGTTTCACCTATCTAGTTGAATACATCTTCCTCTTTCAAAAGATGGAGAGGACACACAAAAAGCTCCAGTAAGTTTATGAAAGCTAAAATCATACAAAGTATCTTCACTGACATAAACATTGAATTGAAAATTAAATAAAATAAGAAAGCAAGAATTTCTGCTAATACCTGGAGATAGAACAACACACCCCTGAAAGACCACTGGATCAATGATAATTGTGGGGCGCGGTAGGACAAGATGGCGCCCGAGGACAAGATGGCGCCGGAGGAAAGAGGAGCTAGGTCCGCAATTACAAGATGGCGCCCGAGGAATGAGGGGGCGGAGCTTTGAGAGTGGGTAAACAGGATAGCCATAGCCCGTGATGTTCACGTGTACAGTGGCTTTGGAGCTCGTGCGCTCGTGATCACTAAGACCATTGGTCGAGCCCAGTTTGACCTTTACCCTGATTGGAGCAGCCCATTTCCTCTAGTAGATGATTGGTTGGGAAATTGTATATAAGGAGAGCAATAAAGTGGGAGAGGAGCCATTTTGAAGATCACCTCTGAGTCGCATCTTTTTCCTGCTGGACGGGGAACCGCGCGCGACAGATAATATTAACAACATATCACATATTAACATATACATATACATATAACATATTAACAAAATATCCCTTAAGACAAATTATAATGAGGACACACCCTTCCAGAACTTATGGAACAAAGAAAAATTGGCACTAAGAGAGAAGCATATAGCAATGCAGGCTTGTATCAAGAAAGAGCCTAAATTAAAAAAAAAAAAAAAAAGTTTCTCATCTCAAGAAACTAGAAAAGGAACAAAAAATAAATAAAAAATCCAATAGAAGGAAGGAAATAATAAAAGTCAGGGAAAAATAAATGAGGATGAAATAAAAAAGACAGTAAAGAAAAAACAACACAAAAGTAATTAGCTGTTTGGAAAAAAAATAAAAATAAGATACCATCTAGCTAGCCTTACCAAGAAAATAAGAGAGAAAACACAAATAAAGTAAAAAATCAGACATGAGATTCCTATGAACATTTATATGCAAACTAGTTTAACAACCTAGGTCAGATGAACAAATTCTTAGAATTATACAATCATCCAAGGGTGAATAAAGAAGAAATAAAAAATGAGTCTCAATCAAGGAATTTGAAGCACTAATATAAACTCAGAATTTTTCTATTTTTTTGAAGAACAACATTAAAACTTTGATAGAAATTACATTGAATCTATATGTTGCTTTGGGTAAGATGACCATTTATCAATAATAATTCCTCCAAGGGGCCCAGTGAGGTTGTGCTGGCGGGACCTGCCCCTCAGGACCCAGGGGCCCCGGCTGCATCGCCGGAGGACCAGATTGTTGGACACGCCCCCAAAACATGGCGGCAAACAGACGCTAGGATCAGGCTCTCCTGCAAAAAATCGATTCTTGCAGAAAAATATCCCTAACTTTGAGAGCTGTCTCAACGAGAACCGGATACCCTACGCAATACAATCGACCCTGGGGGTGCTTTGGACTTATAAATAAACTTAAGAGTCGGAGTAAAGAGAAGAGAGGGGACATCTAATCCCACACAAAGGAGGAGCAGAGAGGAGAGATGGGCGGACCAGCTCCCCATGAGAGCCACTGAATACAAGGTTAGAAACTGCGGTGAGGTCGGAGGGCTCCGGCCAGCCGACTGGAAGTGCAACCCCCACTCCCCCACCCCACGACCCCCCTCTCTTCCCTGCGTGGCAGCCCTGAGGAGCAGGAAAGCGGGAGGGTCACTGTGTCCCATCCCCCACCTGGGGCTAGGTAACATCTCAAAGGGGAGAAAGTACAAGCAAGAAACCTCCTCCCCCCTGTCTGCTAAGTGATAGAGTAGCCAGAAATATCAGTTGGGCTGGAAAACCTCCTGTGGCGACAACCTCTTTCTGGGCTTTAGAATGCAAATGAATAGGAGGGGAAAGATAGAATTTAAGGACTATTGACTCACAATCCCCAAAACCCCTCCCATACCTGTTGCAAAAAAATCTCCAGGATGAAATTTAAAGACTATTGACTGACAATTCCCAAAATCTCCTGTTGATAAACTCTCTGGCCACACCCTCCCCTGCAAAGTGTCAGCATCTTGGCACACGGAGGGCAGCAAAAAACAAACAAACAAACAAAAAAAAAAAGACCACAACAGGTGGTGAACACGGCCCAGCACTCACCACCCCCTCCAATTTCTAGGCGGCTGCACACTGGCACCCTAGAAACTAGGTGAGGTGAAACGCTGATCAACAGCCACCCACAACCTCCACCCCTGCACCCCTTTGTGGAGTAGCAGGCCCCAAGCAGCAGAAAACAAACTAAGACCAGGAGCTC
>PVIJ01013007.1:0-46975 GCA_004024925.1 Scalopus aquaticus | reverse complement strand
AAGGGGTGCAGGGGTGGAGGTTGTGGGTGGCTGTTGATCCGCGTTTCACCTCACCTAGTTTCTAGGGTGCCAGTGTGCAGCCGCCTAGAAGTTGGGGGGGGTGGTGAGTGCTGGGCCGTGTTCACCACCTGCTGTGGTCTTTTTTTTTTGTTTGTTTGTTTGTTTTTTGCTGCCCTCCGTGTGCCAAGATGCTGACACTTTGCAGGGGAGGGTGTGGCCAGAGAGTTTTTCAGCAGGAGATTTTTTTTTTAACAGGTATGGGAGGGGTTTTGGGGATTGTCAGTCAATAGTCCTTAAATTCCATCCTGCAGATTTTTTCAGCAACAGGTATGGGAGGGGTTTTGAGGATTGTCAGTCAATAGTCCTTAAATTCCATCCTTCCCCTCCTATTCATTTGCATTCTAAAGCCCAGAAAGAGGTGGTCTCCAGAGGAGGTTTTCCAGCCTAACCGGTTTTTCTGGCTAATCTATCACCTAGCAACCAGTGGGGGATGTTTCTTGCTTGTACTTTCTCCCCTTTGAGATGTTACCTAGCCCCAGGTGGGGGATGGGACACAGTGACCCTCCCGCTTTCCTGCTCCTCAGGGCTGCCACGCAGGGAAGAGAGGGGGGTTGTGGGGTGGGGGATTGGGGGTCGCGCTCCCAGTCGGCTGGCTGGAGCCCTCCGACCTCACCGCAGTTTCTAACCTTGTATTTAGTGGCTCTCAGGGGAAGCTGGTCCGCCCATCTCTCCTCTCTGCTCCTCCTTTGTGTGGAATTAGATGTCCCCTCTCTTCTCTTTACTCCGACTCTTCAGTTTATTTTTAAGTGCAAAGCACCCCCCGGGGTTGATTGTATTGTGTAGGGTATCCGGTTCTCTTCGAGACAGCTCTCAAAGTTAGTGATATTTTTCTCCATAAATCCAATTTTTGTAGGAGAGCCTGATCCTAGCGTCTTTTCGCCGCCATGGTTTTTTTTGTTGGCTTGTTTTAAAAAACAGCTTTATTGAGATTTAATTCATATAACACACAATTCACATATGTGTATTTTAGTGGTAGGAAGATAGGCGCAGCTTCTCTATGGAGCTGCGCAGGCGGGTCAAAGGAGAAGTCCTGGAGCCCTTGGCGGCTTTTTTAGGGCTTTAATTATCTTTTGTAGAGGGGCAACCAGGTACAGGGCAGGCAGCAGGGCCAGAGGTCCAGGGGGACCAGGAGGCTGGCAGGCCTCCTAGCCCCCAGCGAATCTTCACTCTCTCCGGTTCTCAGGCATTCTCTCGTGGCCTCTCTACTACACCCCGAGCTGTCCTCTGCTCCACTGTTCTCTGCTGTTGCCGCTGCTCCTTCTCCTTCTTCTGCTGCATCCTTTGTGATGCTGCCTTTATAAGCCTAGTCTGTCCAGGCTCAGGTGTGACCACTCATACCCACACCCCACTGCTGGTGCCCACCATCAGACATGTATGTAGGCTCACAGGGGTCTATTATTGATGGAAGTGTGGAAAATCCTGATGACTTTTTCATTTACCCTATTTGTATGATTCAAAGTTTTTGGTATATTCACAGATATGTGAAACCATTACTACAGTCAATTTTAGAAACTTCCATTGTGTCAGAAAGAATCCAGTATCCTTTTGCTATTAGTTTCCCATAAATCTTCTTGCTACTCATCCTATTCTCTTAAGCAACTACTTGTGTCTCTCTGTAGATTTCTCTGTTCTGGGTATTCCAATGGGATGAACAGAATCATAATAAATGGTCTTTTTTGACTGGTTTGTTTTACTTGGCAAGATGTTTTCTAGGTTTATCCATGCTATGGTGTGTATTAATCATTTTCATGACAGAATACTATTCCCCTGCATAGACATACCAAACTTTGTTCATACATTTCTTGGTTGATGGACATTTGTATTATTTCTATGTTTTGGCCATTATGAGGCTGACTATTTTGGGAAATACAATTTTATTGCAACACAACCACATTCAAGGCTCGGACTAGGGTAGGACAAGCAAGGTGCCCATGGTGTATAAATTTAAGGGCACTCACTTGACTCCCTGGGTTCCGCAAGTTCAGGTCGGACCTGGCCATGCCCATTTGTTTACCTCTGGCCTTTCACTACTTTTGCCCTAGAACCTCAAAGTTCAATAGTTGTGACAGAGACCACCTGATCTACAAAGTCTAAAATATTTACTGTTTGGGGAGCCTTCCCGGGGGCCTTCCTGGTGGCCTTTGTTATGTCTCAGCGCTATCACTTGTGTGGTCTGAGTTCAATCCCCAGCCAGGGAGCTAGCCCACATATGGTGCAGCAGACCTCTCCTGTCTTGCCTGCTGCTCCCCTTAGCAGTGTATTTCAGTAAATCCGTCTGTTTTGCTCCCCACTCTCTCTGGTGAATTCTCTCACCCCCCCCACATCTCTGACCTACACCTCAGTTATTCTACACAAAAATAAATAATAATAAAAAAAAGGTAAATGAAACTTACATTTCAAATAATTGTTCAAAAAATATTTACTATTTGGTTCTTCACAGGAAAATTTGTCCACCCTTATATTTGAGCAATATATTTTAGACCTCTTCTTGAGTTGGAAGAGAAGATAAAAACAGTTGTCTAAAACTCATGGCTTTGCCTGGCACCTGCTTTATCTTTGGTTATGTCTGGATTGGCCATTGAAAATGATAAAGTGGTTAAGGCTTGAAAATACTGCTGCTGAGATGGAAACTTTCTTACAGAAGTAATAATATTCCAAAGCTCCCTCCCAGAGCCTGCATGTTCTAGCCCCAAATTATATAGCTTTACATTTCACTTAAATGGCCCTTTCCCAAATGTTCCACCTAATCAAGTTAGAATGCTTGAGTGGATTAAAAAATCCTTAATGCTTACAAAATCATTTGCCATCCAGTCAAGTAGGGGTTTGTTTTTCTTGGTTGTTAGTGTCAGAGGAGTGACAGCTCTTGTTACTCTGAAAAATCTACCCCTTTCCAACTTTGTTACCTTCTCCCCCTCACTTTTGACAGGATGATGTTATAGAGGAAAGAACATTGATATTATAATCCAAATACTTTGATTGTAATTTTGACTCTGCTGATAAACAGCAAAGAGACCTCTTAAGCTCCTTTATTAAATAGGGTAAATGATACCTAGTCATTAGGGTGTCATGAGGATAAAATGTCAGGGAAAGCAAGAACTCTATATAAGTGTAATATTGTTGGTTGTAGCTGACTCAAAATTGTGGGTAAGATGATGAAGAAAATGAAGGATGGCTTTGATCCATCTTCTTTCAATGCTGCTTCTTTTCTTTTGGATGGAATCATTACCTTACGACCATCTCTAGGGATACTCCTGGCATTTCTTCTTTCCTGTACTTTCTTTCATAAAGTCTTTGAGAAATGATATGAATTACCAAATTCATACTAAGGTATCAATGACTGATAAAACTCACATCAACAGACTTAGAGGTGCTTGCCTTATGCTAAAAGAACATGTCTCTAATATTGGGATGTATAAAATGTGAGAAAGAGAGTGAATTCATGAGAACTGGGGGTGGAGCTTTCCTTAGCTCCATGAAACAGATTTTCTTGTGTCTTTGACCCACACCTTGTGGGGATTGCTATCTCCTGATAAAAACCTAAATGCTTGGGAGACTCAGCTTCAGACTTCAAAGGCTGATCACAACAGGAGAGGACAGAATAAATCCCTCTCATAGATTTTTCAACCAAATTCCAGTCCAGCCGTGCCTTTACTGGCTCTGTAAGTCTAGAAGCAGAGCTGGCACTTCTTGGGAAACAGATTGATGGGCAAAGCTGCCCAGCACCATTTTAGTGGGAGAGATTGATTGGTGCTTCATCCATTTTCCGATGCTGATAGATTCCCTGATTCACTTGCCTGGGCCAGACATGCATCTCCTGCTAGGCAGTAAAAATGTCAATAACCGCTCTCTTTTTTACTCTTCTTCTTTCCAAGCTCTAGACGGGCTTCCATTAAATTCCTAACCCATGCTTTTTTGATTAAATCAAATTTACAGTCACAAGAGAGGGACAGAATTTCAGCCATGTTCACCTTGCCTCAGTGCCGTGCCCTAGACTTGGTCTTTCAACAACTCTCAGCATTTTCTGTCTTACATGTCAATTTCCAGTCAAAGCCAAGGGTAAACCTTTGACTAAACTTTGGACTAGGTAAAATTAGGAACTTATATTGGAAATTGCACATCCAGGGAAAAGGAAGGAAGTGTGGCGTTGCAATATGGTTGACTGATCTAGGAGGGATAGTGAGTGACATGAGTCCAAAAGTGGCCACTGGAAAAAAAAGCAAGTGGCCTCTGGAAGATGATGAAATCACTGAATCTTTGATCAGACAGTTTAAAACTGATCACATTTAAATTCCTCTCATCATCTGAGTAACAGAGCTGATAGACCAATTTATACTTGAGTATGAAAGACTAGAGATAGTTGACCTTTTTTATTGCTTACTACATGTCATCACTGTGATAATGGCCTTATATAGTACCTCTTCTAATACTCTGGAAGCCTGTGAGGAAAGTATAGTAATTTCCCTTACCATGGAGCATATGTTCCAAGACTCCTCATAGATGCTGGAAACTGAGTCTAGTACTGAGTCCCAGGTATATGATATTTTTCCTATACACACATACCTGTGATAAAAAGATATAAATAAAAAAACATTAAATTAAAAAAATGCAAATTACACACAGTAAGTGAGTAACAACAACTAATATTAAAATAGAACAATTATAATAATGTCTCTCTCAAAATAATCTTATCAAACATAATATTTTTGGACCATGGTTGACCTCAAGTAACAAACTGGAGGTAAACAAAACTGAGCATAAGGGGAGACTACTGTACTAGGGAAAGTCTCATTCTACACCTGAGGAAATGGACTCAAGGAAAGGATAACTAGCCTACCCAAGGTCACACACCAGTGTGTGGTAGAGGCAGGATCTGAATCTCCATTCTGAGTCAAGAGCATATTATCTTAATTGCTGCCCTATGTCACATAGTAGCAAAGTGCCTTACTTCATTACTCCTAGAAATGGTTGCATTTTATAAAGGCCAAGTATTAGGCCAAAGGAATAAAGCAATAATATACTGTGACAGGGCAGGGGAGGGGTTTTTAACTGGAAGGTTATTACAAAGCTGTCATTGATTTGGAAGAGTTTGTTTTCTATGGGTAATCCAGACCCATAATCACTTCCATGATGAAGTATTTCACCCTCACTGTTGGTATTGAGAGGTAGTATCAGAAGAGGAGAAATCAGCTATGATCTGGTCATGAACAGGATGAAAGGAATTAAGAGAGACTAAGGGAGCTCTATACTCTCTGAATTCACATTTCCGCTATAACAGTGTTGGTGAGTTTTCATAATTAGAAAAAAAATCAGGATTCAGCTAGATTAATCAATCTGTGCCCACCTGGAACATCCTTTTGATAGGGTAACAGTAGGATGTGAGTTTTGCACAGGTAGCCCTTTCTAGAAGATTATTTACAGCCCCTGCTAAGGCAGAGAGCTTCAAGGGCTTGTGGGGGTTGAGTGGTGGTGGTTTATCCCCCTTCCAGGCCACCCCGGCAGCCTCCCATGGAGAGTCTTCACCAGCCATAATCAGGAAATAGATAAACTAAGAAGATCTCTCCTAAAAACCTTTGCTACCTTCTGCCATTGAAGCAGCACTGGGCTGAGGTGAGAAGCTGGCCATGGGGCAGGTAGGCCAAGGGTTTGATCTGGAGGTCTGCCTATGGTTGTGCACCAGGACATGAGGCCAAGTGCACATTGGGGATTTGCTTTCCCTTGGGTGGGGCTGCACATTTTCTTACTATTCTACAGGTACTGTCTACTCACTCTGCTGAGTTGATTCAGAGGAGGGGACTTTTCCTAATTCATCCTGTCTTTACCTGGGTTACCAATGCTCCTGGGTTTGGGCATCTCAGACATAGTATGTTTGAAAGAGGATGCAAGAAATGATGGGGGAAAGAAAGGTGGTTTTCATGCCTACAGTTGGCCCGTAAATGGAGTGGCCATTGCTGAAGAATAAAGATGTGTAGGGAGTGAAGAATGTGAAGTCCTTCTGGTGAAGTAAAGAAATGTGAATTGCAATTGTCTTAGTCTGCTAGAGCTGCCACAACAGTACAGTATAGTCAGAGTAATTTATTTTTTATTTACTTATTTTTAATATATAATATATATATATTACATCACTGTTACATCGTTGTTCACTTTTGTACAATGTTTAGTTTCTCCTCTCAGGTGTAGTCCCTGTAAAATTCCCACCACCAAGTCACCCATGAACCATCTCCATAGTCTCTTGTGCTCTTCCCACCCCTTGTTTTAATCTCTCTCCCTCCTCCTCCCCTGCTGAATGTCTCTGATTTGTAGTTGCCTGCTAGTTTTGTCTTTTTTTTTTCTGATCTAGACTGACTAATTTAAATAACAGAAATCAATTGTCTTAATGGTTCTGGAGGCTGAAATTCCAAGATCCAAGACCAGTAGGTTGGTTTCTGGTGAAATCTCTCTCTTTGGCTTGGCTGTCTCTCCCTGTGCAGGTACACTTTTGGTGTTTCACCAGACCCATTGGATCAGAGCTCTACCCAATGACCTCTTTTAAACTTTATCAATGCCTTAAAGGTCCTATGTCCAAATGCAATCACACTGGGGAAAAGTGTTTCAATAGATCAATTTGGGTGGAATACAAATCAGCCCATCACAGCAGAGAATATCTGCAATTCTGTGATTGTTTTTCTGGTATCAGTTGTGTATATGCACATGTGCACTCCCATGCACATACTCACATATGTATGTGGTGTGATCCCAATGAAATTGCAATCTTCCAAATCAAGGCCTGTGTTTTAAACTCATTTTTCAAGTCCCCATTCTCCTAGTCCCCCAAACCTTCTACCATGGTGTCACACACAGGGTTTTCTGCATATTAGTCACTGTGTGTAACCAATAGCTTGGTGAAGCTTCCTGGTGTACATGTGCATGGGACAGGAGTGTTGCCAAGGCCAACTCCTGGCCCCTCCTTCACCTCTTTCTCAAGCAGAGATAGGAGTAGGCTGGGCTGCAGAAAACGCACCCTTGGTTTATTCTTCGAAGAAAGGATGGAATTTTCAGAAGGGAAATGAACTCTAATTTTAGCCAATTCACACTTCAATTTCACTTTGTTAAATAACATTATTTATTCAGTAACCTTTGGAATTCACATGCTTCATATTTAATGGGTCCAATCATACTTTTTATGGCATGCCTGTGAAACATGCCATTTTCACCACTCGCACATTGGTTTGACATGATCTCAGATGTTATATTACTCCATAGGGTAATGTGCCTTAATAGCCCCAAACTCCAGTAACAAGAAGGATTAGCAGAGCAATATGCTTTTACTTGTCAGCATAACTCTAGGATTGCTGCCCACAAGAGGTATGGAAGGCAGCAGACCTTTTATTTATTCAAAGATTAAAAAAAGATAAAGAAAGTAACTTGTGTTTCCTGATAATAAAAATAGTAAATAGTCATTAAAAATTGCAAACAATGGAGGATGTAAAATGGTGAAATTTCTCATAATTCTGCCACCCAAGGATAGCTTCTAAAGATTTTATTGTTCCCATTTGATTTTCTTGCACATTAGCTCGTGTCCTCCTTGCTCTTGTTCATGATAGAAACCTACTCCATATTCCCCAACCTAATTTCCTCCCCTCACTCTAAAAAATGTTTTTTTTTAAGATAAATTTCAGATATCTACTAAAATGGACTGAATAATGTAATGAATCTCCAGCCATGAGTAATCTTGTTTCATCTAAACCTTAATGACTCTCATCCCAGGTTATTTTGAAGCAAACCCTAGTCATCAATATCACTTAATCAGTAAATATCGTAGTAAAAGATAGGGACTCTTAAGAAATAACACCCCAACACATCTAAATAATTAACAACAGTGTCCTAAAATCTGCAAATATCTAGTCACTGTTAAAATTTAATTGTCTACGATGATTTTGAATCAGGGTAAAGATGTACTCGGAGTTGGTTCCTTTGGTTGAGTATGTCTCTAAATCTTCAAAATTCAGGCATTTCTCTTCAGTTTTTTTTCCCCTATAGCTTATTTGTTGAAGAGGCTTGGTCATTGGTTTTATATTTCTCAGTCTGGATTTTGATGATTGCTTCCCTTGGCTTTGTTATATTGCATTTTTCTCTAAATTGCTAGTTAGATCTCAAAATTTCATCAGATTTGGATTCTATTTTTTTTTTGTTAGATCTAACAGTCAGGTTATTATTTAAAAAAAGGAAAGGCAAGAAAAGGTCGCTTGCACAGACACAAACAAGAAAAAGAGCTGCATTTTTGAAAGGGATAAGTTTAAGAGAGAGAAGACATCATAGACACAGGTGGGCAGGAGCTGCCGGGATTCTATTTTACTAGTCAAGTCCCCTTCACAAATGGTATTGTGCATGTCCCTCAGGAGGCACAGAATGTCTGATATCTCTTTTTGTAATATTACCTCCATCTACTACCTACATCTTTTGTTATGGACTGATTTGTGTCCCTATTAACCCATGTGCTGTGGTCCTAGCCCATAGCACTGCAGAACGTGACTGTGTTTGCAGTTAGGGTCTTTAAAGAGGTGGGTAAGTGCAAATGAGGTTATTCTATGTCCTTGTAAGAAGGACATCATATAAAAGAGGGATAACCATATGAAGGCACAAGGAGAAGAACACCATCTATAAGTCAAAAGAGCTCCTTAGAAGAAACCAGCTCTGCTGACACCTTGATCTGGGACTTTCAGCCTTCATAACTGTGAGCTAACAAATTTCTGTTGATTGGACCACTGAGTGAGTGGTACATTTTAGCAGAGCTCTGGCAAACTAATGCATCTATAAAATCATTAGAAGGGATAAAATGGTGATATTGTAATACTAGCACCCATTTTTTTGTTTATCAGCTGAACTGCTTCTGTCATTTGAAAAGAACCTTTTCCCATGTAGGCTAATATGTAACAATCCAGTGAACTTCAACCAACTTTGCATTCCTCTGTCCCCTGGTCCACTTTCCCCGTGACCTCCTGCCACTACCTGATTCCTGTGCCCTCAGCCCACTCTCCAAGCCAACTCTTTTGTTCTCTCAAGCCTTGCTTCCCCAAAGGTGATATAAGTCCATCCCCAACCTTTCAGGAGGTGTATCTGAGCCTTGGGATCCCATCTTCTGCTGACTGGACCCCTCATTAAAATTCTTTCATTTACCAAACCCTGGTGCCATATTTTTGACATATGTACATACCTGGCAGCTAAGCACCTGATTTCTCAGTAACATTTTCACTATAGTTCTGTCTTGTTCTCACAAGTATCTATATATTTTTCCTGAAGCAAGATAATACTTTCTCTAATTTATTTGAAAAGGTAAAATTGTAGATTAATTTTTAATGATGGCCAAGATATGAAAGGGAGTCTGGTTAGTTGAGTGGTCTTTTTACTGGAAGCTTGAAAATCCAGTCAATTTAAAATATTCATGCCACTGGTGAGGGTGAATATCTTTTTTGTTCTTGAGTGCTGAAGTTCTTTATCAAGGACAGAAGATAAAATAAGACCTTCAATGGCGCTAAAATAGTAATTAAAGGTAAAATGTGACAGTGGTAAGTTCCCTTGAGTTATTTCCATATTTGCTTGAATGTTTTCATTAAAAAAAAATATTCGAACTTGTTAAAAAAATAGAAGAGCAGGGCCCCAAAAGGAGGCTTTCATGCCAGACTCCATCCAGACTCAATACCTAATGTAAGGGCAGTTTTAACATCTCCCAAAAGTGTAATTGTAACCAGGGGCTGAAACCAAAGACTTACAGGTGATACCCCCTGGAGGGGGGCGCTGGTGAAGATGGATAGCCCCAGGCAGTATTGGGGCTACTTAGTGTGGTGGGGGTGGAGTCTCTGATAAGAGATATAAAAGACTGCAGAAGCAGCCCCCAGGATTCAGCATGAGGGATTTCACCTTTTTCACATCTTTAGTGATGTCAGGGTCAGCCATTTCTGTCCCCACTATGCTGATCTTTCAGAAGGCTGTTGCGGGCCTTTGAAAAATGTGGAGAGGCTTCCAGCAACCAACCTCAGAGAAGAAAAGTTTGGAGGCTTTGCAGGTAGCTGAGTGACTGAAACTGTTCCTGGCTTTGCTGCTGTTATAGCTTGGATGAGAAGGACCCAGAACCGGGCGCCTCACTGAACGGCATGAGTGTGGCAGTTTGTTGGGTTGTTCAACCTCTGCAGCTGCTGTTTTGAGTGTTGCTTGTCTGATGCTGTGCTGGGGCATTTTGGAAGCTCCAGAGAGCATCTCCTGTTCTGTCTTCCATTGTCTTCGTGAGTTGGATCCTGGCTTGTAGTCTGGCTGCATGTGCTCTGGGTCCCCAGTGGTGGGAAGACACCATCTTGGGAGCATTTGTGTTTAGGACTTTAAAACACTGGACACTGCTTCAGGTGAGGTAAGGGGCCATTTGTGGCCTCAGTGATTCTTTGTTTCTTCTTATTTGTTAAATAAATCCCATTATTGCTGTTCCCTAAACCTGAGTAGTCTTGAAATTGTGCTCGCAAGTGAAGAACTCATATGGTAACTGGTCAATTTTGGGGACAATGTCTTTGGCCAGTTTTAGTGCCCCTTGCTGCCTTGCATCATAATATTTAGACTCATCAATCTGGATCCTCCTGATCAGCACCAAGGAAATAATCTGTATAAGCCCTTCTACCCCAGGTGATTTTACCTGAGATATCACTTGTCAGCATTGAGATCGTTACTGACTTAAAAGGGCCCTAATTGTAGTATCTTGGTGTGCTGAACATGAATATAACCCTGAAAAATTTTTATTAGCTCTCATTTTGAAGCTATTTCATATCATTAATTTTATGTTTCACCATGTAAATTGATCCAGTAGGACTGCAACAACATCCTAAATCAGCCTAGAATGATGTAATATTGCATCGCATTGCATAATACCATCATGCACACATCATGCAGAGTTGATTGCATCATTTTCTGATGCAATGCAATACTACTGCCAGGCGGCTGCTGAAGTAAGCGGACGTCAGCAGTGCACTGTATAAAGCCCTGTAGGAAAGGTCGAGTATTGAAAATATTTCAGACTTTGTGCAAGACAGTTGAAGCTACTGTTCCATGAACTGTTATTATTTTATCCATTTAGGCACAATACAGAACAGTAATGCCCCAAAATTGTGTTAATAGCATGGACAATTTCTGCTCTACTTTTGGGGAAGTGACATTTGCCAACCAGAAGAAAAGTATCAATTCTCAAGTGCAGAAGGCTTATCATCTTTACGTCGGATGCAAGGTTGGTGTCCAAGGCAAGCCTTGGGCCCTGCATCTATGCTGTGCTCCATGTACAACACAGCTCTCTCAGTGGTTAGATGGCAAAAGACCATCAATGCCATTTGCAGTCCCCATGATGTGGAGAGAGCCAAGCAATCACATAAAAGACTTACTTCTGCTTGGTTCCTCCTCTTTCCGGCAGAATAACGAAGCAAAAGAAGTCGAGAATAGCCTACCCAAACATTCGATCCGCATTGAGACCAGTTCCACATGGTGAGGGACTTCCTGTTCCAGAACCTCCAGCAGAATGTTCTCTTGATTCATCTGATGAGGACAAGGGTGAGCTGACCTGTTCATCTGTTCCATCGGCATGCAATGATCCAGATTTTCACTGTGGTAGATCATCAACCCCACACAGACTAACACAGGAAGAACTAAACGACCAGGTTCGTGATTTGGACTTACGCAAGAACAAGGTAGAATTGCTAGGATCAAGACTCCAACAATGGAATCTTCTAGAAGAAGATGTCACAATTACTTTATATTGAAAGCGAAGCAAAGATTAAAGAGGGAATTTTTGTGGGTCCTCAGATTTGAGAGCTCTTCTAAGATGACCGGTTCAACGACTTGCTTCAGGGTGATGCGAAACAAGCATGGAATGCTTTTCGCCTAGGGTCTACAAACTTTCTTGGGAATGTTAGGGCAGAAAACTACAAGGAACTAGTAGAAGACATGCTGATGCAGTATTAGAAACTTGGCTGCAATATGTCTCTAAAAATCCACTTCCTTCATTCCCATCTGGATTTCTTCCCTGAAAACTGTGATATGGTTAGTGATGAATATGGCGAACGTTTTCATCAAGATATCGCATCAATGGAACAAAGATACCAGGGAAAATGGTCCACTACAATGCTGGCTGACTACTGCTGGACACTCCCCGGAGATGCTCCTGAATAGCTGTACAAGAGACAAGTGAAGAAATCTAAGTAGTCTATGACTTGATTTTTTTACAGGTATTATTGCTACTGGTATGCATTTCGTGATGTAAACCTCCATTTATTGCAGATTACAAAAAAACTAGAGCCAAAATTAGAATTTGTAATATTCACGTTGAGCACATACAAATTGATAGGAAATGACTAATTTTATTTCAGTAACATGAATTTTGTAAAAATTTGCTGACCAGCGTATCTTTCTTTTTTTTGCTAATAACTTTGTTCAATTCCTTTTAAATTAATTAATTAATTATTTGTTTTTTCCTTCCTTTCTTCCTTACATTGTTGTAGTCCCCATGGTTTTCCAAACACTGTACCATCCATGAACCATCACCATATTCTCTTGTGTTCCTTCCTCCCGTTTTGCTTCCTCCCTTGCCCCCTCCTTTGCTGTGTGCTTCAGTTCTGTGGTCAGTTGCTAGTTTTGACTTTTTCTTGACCTTTTGTTTAGTTTCCCTGTATTTCACATGTAAATGAGACCATCTGGTATTTATCTTTTTCCTCCTAATTTCGGCTAGCATAATTCCCTCCAGCTCCATCCATGTTGTCACAAATGGCATGAGTTTGTCTTTTTTGATTGCTGAGTAATATTCCACTGTATAAATATACCACAACTTTTTGATACATTCATCTATTTTGGGGCATTTGGTTTTTTTTCCATAGCTTGGCTGTTGTAAACTGTGCAGCAAAAAAATGTAAGCACGCAGGTTTCTTTTTGAATTAGTGTTTTTGTGACCTTTGGTGATATTCCTAGGAGTGGAATCACTGGATCATATAGTAGATCCATTTTCAGTGTTCTGAGGAACCTCTACACAGCTTTCCACAGTGGCTGGACTAGTTTTCATTCCATTGTCTTTTTTTTTTTTTTTTTTTGGTCTTTAAAAAATTCCGTTTTGTTTATGCTTTTACAGTGCCTTTTTTTTACACATTTTTTTGATTTGCCAATCATTTACATAATGATATAATTTTAGTCAGATAACTTAACATTTCCATGTATACTCATGCTTCACTCAACCACCACCAAAGCTCCAGTGTCAATATTCTATCACATTCCTTTCCTTTAGTAACCACTGTTTTTTTCACAGAGATTGAGAATGATTTTTGTTGTGTTTTGACAGGCTTTTTTTTTTTTTTGGTTATTAATATTCTGCAAATGAATGAAACCATCCAGTAACTGTTGTTTACTTTCTGACTTATTTCATTAGCATAATCACCTCACGATGCATCCATTTTGTCCCAGAAGGCACTATTCATTTTTCAAAAATCTCTGAGAAATATTCCATTGAATATATATATTCCATTTTTCATCCATTGTTTGTCTATGAGAATATACGTTGGTTCCATGTCTTGGCTACTGTGAATAATTCTGCTAAGACATATGGTACGTATCATTTTTGGATTAGTATTTCCATATTCTTTGATAAATACCTAGATGTAATATTGCTGGATCATATGGTATTTTCACTGTTAGTTTTTGAGAAGCTCCGTATTATTTTCCATAGAGGTTGAACCAGTTCATATTCCTATCAACAGTGGGTAAGTGTTCCTTTTTCTCCATGTGCTTGCTAGCATTTATTATTCCCAATCTTTTTGATATATGCCATCCTCACAGGGTGAGGTGACATCTCATTGTAGTTTTTATTTTCATTTCACTTATAATAAGTGATGTTGAACATTTTTTCATGTGCCTGTATGTCATCTGTTTATCTTCTTGGGAAAAGTGTCTTTAGGTCTTTTGTCCAATTTTTGATTGAGTTGTTTGTTTTTGTTGTTGTTGAGTTGTGTGAATTCTTAAATATTTTGGAACTTAATCCCTTGCTGGATGTGTGATATGTAAATATTTTCTCCCAATCTGTAGATAGCCATTTTGTTTTTGTGATTGTTTCTTTCATGCTAAAACAGCTTTTTAGTTTGATCTCCTGGAGTGTATCACCTATGTTTTCTTTTATATATTTTATGCTTCCAGTTCTTCTATCAAAGTCTTCAACCTATTTTGAATTAGTTTTTGTGCATAGAGTTAAGTATTGATCTAGCTTCTTTCTTTCTTTTTTTCTTCCACATGTGTCTATCCAAGAGATTTTTCTTTTTCTTTTTCTTTTTCTTTTTTGTGTAGAAGAACTGGGCTGTTGGCCAGGGGCACAGGGGGTGAGAGGATTCACCAGAGATAGAGTGGGGAACAGAACCAGGTGTATTTACTGAAATACACTGCTAAGGGAAGCAGTGGGCAAGACAGGAGAGGTCTGGTGTGCTGTAATGTGGGTTAGTGCACTGGATGGATATCAAATTCAGGCTGTAGCAGTGGTAGTGCTGAGAACCTAGGCCACCAGGGAGGTCCCTGAAGAGATTTTTCTTTCTCTAATGTATGGTCATGGCTCCTTTGTTAAATATTAATGGCCCATATATATATGGGTTTATTACTGGGCTCTTTATATACTATTTCATTGGTTTGTGCATCTATTCCTATTTCAACACCATACTATTTTGATTACTATTGCTTTGTAGAATAGTTTTAAGTCAGGGAATGTGAACCCTACATTTTTTCTTCCTTTCTCTCTGGGTTGTGTTGCCTATTTGGGATCTTTTTTGTTTCCATAGAAGTTTTATAATTTTTCTATTTCCTTGAAAAATGTCTTGGGATTTTGATAGGTATTGCATTGAATCTATAAGTTGCCTTAGCAATATTTTAACAATATTATTCTTCCAATCCATGAGCAAACCCTTTGGATTTTCAGTGTATATTATCATGTCTTCTGTGAATAGTGATAGTTTTACTTCTTTCTCAATTTGGATTCTTTTTATATCTTTTGTGCTTGATTACTCTGACTAGGACTGCCAATATGTTGAACAGTAGTGGTGAGAGTGGACATCCTTGCTTTGTTCCTGATCTTAAGGAAAATGCCTTTCAAAATTTTCACCATTGAGTATGATGTTAGCTGTGGGTTTGTCATATATGACCTTTATTATGTTGGAATATATGCCCTTATTCCAAATTTGTTGAGAGATTTTATCATAAATGATATTGAATCTTGTCAAATGTTTTTTCAGCATCTACTGAAATGATCATGTGACTTTAGTCTTTCTTTTTATTGATGTTTTGAATGGCATTGATTGATTTATATATGTTTAACCAACCTTGTGCTCCTGGAATGATTCTAACTTGGTCATTATGAATTATTCTCTTAATAGTTCGTCGGATTCATTATGTCAAAATTTTGTTGAGGATATTTGCCTCTGTATTCACCAGAGACACTGGTTTATAGTTTCCTTTTTTGGTGCTTTCCTTATTTGCTTATGAGATCAAGGTAATTCGGGCCTCATAAAATGTGTTTGTGAACTTTTTCCCTTCTTCAAATTTTTTTTGAAGAAGTTGGGAAGGATGGGTGTTAGATATTATTAGAGGGTTTGGTAGAAATTACTAGTAAACTTATCTCATCTTGGACTTTTGCTCTTAGGGAGACCTTATTATTATTTCAGATTGGTGTGCTTGTGATTGATCTGTTCAGGTTGTCTATTTTATCCTGGTTCAGTGTTGAAGGTTGCATGATTCTAAAAAAATTTACATTTCATCTAGGTTGTCCCATTTGTTTGTGTATAGATGTTCATAGTAGGCTCTTATGATTCTTCACATTTCTGGGTATCTGTTATAGGATTTTTTTTTTCAATTTGGAGTTCCCTTTTTTTCTTATGAGCCTTGCTAAGGACTTAACAATTTTGTCTATCCTTTCAAAGAACCAACTTTTTTTTTTTCTCATTGGTCTTTGTTTCAGAAACCCTTTTGTTTTCTATTTAATTTATTTCACTTCTAATTCTTGTTCTTTCTTCCCCTAATTGTTCTTCTAGATGTAACAGATTGTTTATTTAACTATTTTCTTATTTGTTGATGAAGGCCTGTGTTGCTATGTACTTTCCTCTTAGTACCACTTTTGCTGTATCCCAAAGGATCTGATAGCTTGTCTGTTTATCTTTTTTGGCCTCCAGATTTTTTATTTATCTTTTGATTTCTTCATTGACCCAGGAGTTATTTAAAATCATTTTGTTTAGGGTCCACATGTTTGATTACCACCCCCCCCCATTTAATCAAAATTTAATCAAAATTTAATATTGACAATAAGTACCTAGTATTTTGTGATTGTTCTGTCCTGAGTACCTTACATATATTAGCTCTAGTAAAGTCTCTGTTATTATTTTACAGATGAGGAAGCTAAGTTTCAGAGAGGCTATATAACTTGTTCAAGGTCTTATCAGCATGTAACTTCAAGTCTGTCCCTAAGCCTTTTGTATCTGCTGGAACTCTGAACTGTCCTTTGTTGACACAGGGATTAGGGTAAGTGGGAACTGAGGTAGTAGTGTTAGAATTACAGTGGCTTTAGGGAAATCTTCTGGGCACTTCACTGTTCAGTTTCCCTTTCTTTCATGAGAATGATAATGGTCAAAAATCTGTTATTGTAAAGTTTCAAGGCAATGGTCATGCTAAGCAGCATTATTCTGCTAAGCCCAATGGGACCATGAATTTTTCTGCATGGAAATTTTTCTTGGAATTTTGAGAGTTGAGATCATAGTTGTTAAGTAGAAAAGTTAGGGCGATTAGTTGTAATGACAGTTGAGACAACCCACCAAAAATTCTCCTTTCTTCTACCTTTGATTTTGACAAATTCCTTCCTCATGCCTTTCTCTAATTCCCAGTGTGGGAGGGAATAAAGTGATAAAAGAATAAAGGTGAAACACTCCAACAAGGCCTTCTAGGGAATAGTGTCATTCATCATTGTGATTCTGGAGGATTTACTTTGGGAATAAGTCCATGAGTATATGAGAACTACTCATCTACTACTGGATGGTTCCTAACCTCTTCCACTGGGTTGTATACTCCATGGGGGCAGGGAATTTCTTATAGTCACTGCTGTATCTCCAGGTTCTGTCACTGAGCTGGTGGACATTTTATTATGGATTGAAAGTTTGTGTCACCCTCCCAGTTCTTTTTTTTCTTTAAAGATTTATTTATTTATGCATACAAGCTGGGGTGCAGGCCAGAGGTAGGGGGCGGTTAGAGGGTTCACCAGAGACGGAGTAAGGAGCAGAACAGGCAGATCAACAGAAATACACTGCGAGAGTCCCACTGCGCCGTGTGGGAATCTCCATGACTGCATCAACCTCACGCCGTAGCTGCCGACAGATCCACAGCACTGTGCTTAACCCGTTGCACCACCGGGGAGGCCCAACTCCAAGTTCTTAAGGTGAAGCTTGAATGCTCAACATGATAGTATTAAAAGGTGGGGCCTTTGGGAGATATTTAGGTTTAGATTAGGTCATAAGAATGAGACCCTCAAGATGAGATTAGTGCCCTTATAAGAAGAGGCAGAGGCTCCAAGGCTCTCTTTCTCCTTGTCCAGGCTCACAAACTGAGGAAAGGCCAAGTGAAGATACAGAGAGAATATGGGCATCTGCAACATAAAAAGTGGATCTTAATCAGGACCAGAATCCTGCTGACTTCTCACTCTTGGACTTCGAGCCTGCAGACTGTGAGAAATAAATGTTAGTTGTTTAAGCCACTGTTTATGGTATTTTCCAAAGCAGCCTACACTAAAGCATTGACTATCAGAATGTTTCCACTTAAACCCAGTAAAGCTGTGGGGATTAGACTTTTCTCCAGTGGTTTTGTGTGTGTATGTGTATGTTAATCTTGTCCAAATTAGTCTGAAGATATCTCAAGTGCAGGTTGTAGACTTCTTGAGTGTTCCTTTCCGATATCTGGTCACATTTTGGTACATGTCCTGAGCATTCAGAGGATATATGGATACTTTGTCCAGGGGCTATGTTGGCCATGCACACGGATCTAGGCAGACTGGCCCAGTCTAGTTGCAAGCAGAACCCCCACATTCCCTGCTGCCTCTTACAACTTCCCTGTAAGAAGGCCAGGTCAGGGTCAGGGTGGGTGATATTGCTTCAATAAATAGAAGTTCTGCTTCCTTTCCTTCACCCCACCATCTTTAATTTATAGCCTGTGTGATGGGGAGGGGGAAAATAAAACTATTGATAAATGTACCTTACTTCCTTGAGGTGCCAGAGAATATAATAGGAAAAGCTTCGTCTTCAGCCAGTGGTCTATGTCAATATGTTGGAAACAGACCATAATTTCATGCAATGACCTTTCTGGCTCAGAGTGACAGGTGAGGTTGATTGTATGTTTTGTACTTTCTTTTAAAGCTGTGAGGGATAGAAGGTTGGGAGGTGGGTGAGAGACTCTTTGTACCTCTAAGCTTCTCTCTCACTGCCAGTGGTTTCAGACACTCACGTCTTTTTGCTGATGTACCCTGCTGGGATCTTGAAGGTCTGAATGATTTGTTTTGGAATTTCTAATTTGTGTTTTTACCAACTCTCACTTAAACCAGTGATAAAATGGCCATACAACATATGCTCCAAAAGAGGACACTTCTGTTAGTGAAATATTAAGTTACATTGGACATAGGTCATACCCCCAACTGTCCTAGGCAAACTGGGATGTATGGATACCCTGACCAGTGTCCTCTAACCTTGAATACTAGCAATGAAAGAGTCTGGTCATATTCCTACTTCTAGAATTTTCTATTCACAAATATAGGACAGCAGAAAATCTTTTCTGTGGGGTCTCTTAGGGACAGATGTTTGTTGAGGACATGCTCTGGAGGTGCAGTAGTTAACAAAATAGCCATGGTCCTTGATCTTATGGTATTACAATTGTGTGTGTGTGTGGGGGGGGGGAGGGTGTCTGATGATAAATGATGACTATGCAGTTTGTTAAGTCTTTAAGTTAAACTTTGTGTGGTGACTATGCAGTGTGTTTAGCTTTGGCAAACACAGACAAAGGAAGGGTAGCCCCCTGGGGTTGGTATGGGGTGGACAGTAGGGAAAAGGCCTCCTTGCACCAGAAATATCAAGGCACTTCTATGTTAGCCTTCTTGCAGAGGGGACATGCAGGCTGTAGAAAGCCCTGTTTTCTTCCCAAGGGACTTACGCTCAGTCGGGGAGTAAGAGGCTTATAGGACACAACACTGGCTGATTCACACATTTCAAGAATTATGACATCATTCCTAATTCATGGTATGTCCTTAATTGCATCAGGACTCCTGCTTATGAGGGATTGGCAATGAGAAAATTCAGGAAGGCCTCAAAAAAAGGGCCAATTTTGGCGAAAGATTGCCAATTTTGGCCAACATGCTTGACTCGGGAGGGCACAGCAGAAGGCCTGGCCTCTCCAATAGCAGTAACACCTATTGAGTGTCTGCCATATGGGTCCAAGTTTAGGTACTACACGCTTGAGGATTATTGCTAATCCTCCGAAAAACACTGTAAGGTCGATGCTGTTATTTCTGTTTCATAGTCAGAATTCAGACAGATTTACTGAGCTGACAATTACCGTACTGAAGGCAAAAAGTAGGGTTTACATTTGAACCTATGTCTATGCAAAACCTTAGTTCACACCTATTCCACATTCCAGTAGTTCTCCACATGTGAACCAGACTGGCAATATCAGCCTCATCCAGGAACTTGTTAGAAATGCAAATTCTTGGTTCCACCTTGAAACTATGGGAGTGGGGCCAGAAATCCATATTTTTATAAGGCCTCTGGGTGATTCTGATGTGCCTAGAGCTTGAGAACCACTGCATTAAACTGACAGTCTCAGCTGTGTCTGTAGCATGGGGGTGATGAGCCCCCTCATAGTGTGGTGGTGAGAACCACATGAGAGAAGCCACGTAAGCAGGTGACTCTGCCTGATTCACAGGAGGGAGGGGGAAGCGGTGGCTTTCCTTCTGCTGTGTCCCTTGAGGACATGTGTAGGGGCAGCAGGGCACAAAGCAGGTTTTCTGTGATCTGGGAAGATGGGTAAAGGAGGAGTCCTGGAGCCCTTAGTGGCTTTTTCAGGCTTTTAATGATCTTTTCTGCATTATTTGTAGAGAGGCAACCAGGTCCAAGGCAGACAAGGGGGGCTGCGGGGCCAGGAGGCTGGCAGGCGTTCTCTCGCGGTCTCTCTGCTGCACCCGGTGGTCCAGTCCTCAGTTCTCTCCTGCTTCTGCTGCTGCTACTGCTTATATCCTTGGCCTCCAGGCCCAGATGCCCCACTCATGCACGCCCACACCCTGCTTCAGGTGCCCGCTATCAGGCATGCATGCAGGACCGCAGGGGTCTGTCATCAATGCTAATGGTGGTAGGGTGGAAAATCCTGATCATTCTTTCATTTACCCTACATCATGGAAGTGTCATATTGTATTTTCAGGGTTGTCGAAATGTTTATTTCATTTTTAGCAATGGTTAGCAGTTAATGTGTTCTACTTTTTTATTGAACATTGATTTATGACATTATTTAGGTTTGACATATATGCTTTATAAATCTACATCTGTATATGGTGCATTATATTTACCACCAAATGTTGAACTTCTTCACTATAAAATAACTTCCCATCACTACAGTAACTTCGCATCCCTATCCAGTAAGTTCCTGTCACTATATAGTAACTTCCTGTCACTATGCAACAATGTCCCTTCATTATGCAATTGATCCCTTTTACCCAGTTTGTTTTCCCTCCTCTTCCCCCTGGTAGCCAGTATTTTGTTTTTGTAGTCTAGGAGTTTGCTTTTGCTTTGTCATTCATTATAAGGTTTCTATATCTTCCACATCTATCACCTAGTAGTTTGTCTTTCTCCAGCTGACTCATTTCATGAACATAATCCCTTCCAGGTCCACCTGCATTGTTGCAAATGGTAGGATTACATCTTTTTATTTTTTTTAATAGCTGAGGAGTGGTATTTTGCAGGACCTGGAACATAAAATATGGGTGGTTGAAAGAGGAGTGCTATTTGCCCGGGGTGAGGGTGGAGCATCAGGTGAGATGGACAGTGCACAGGCACAGGCCTGGCAGGGACTGGGCAGCCCTCGGTTGTCACTTCTTTCTTGTCTGTAGGAGATTATACTGATCATTATTATTGGTGAGACACCTATTCAGCGTAATGAGTGTGCAGTTTGCTGCAATCAGCAATGAGCGGTTTCTTGTAATTGGCTCATAAGAATGACAAGGTGTGGGAAGCACAGTTAAGCTCTTTCAATTCACATCTGCCATTAGCAGAAGCTCATTAAAGACACAAATGAAGAGAAAGTGTAAATAAAGAATTCTGCTCTCTGTAATTACAACTGTACATTTAACTGCCTTTTCCTGGGGTTCAGCTGGAAGGATCTCCCTGAGCTTGGGCCCTCCTGGCCTCTGCTGTCTCTATACCCTTTTTTATGCAGTTTCCTGGGGTGTCTCATCACCTTTCAGATGCAGGCAGGTTGAGATGCAACTTACAGAGAGTTGTAATGGGCCATACAGCTCATATGCATGTGGGCACAACCAGCGACGATCATTTGTGTTTAGCATAGGCCTGGATGGGGTGGGGGTGCCAGAGAACACCCATTCTATTTTTTGTTGTTGTTAAGTTATATTTATTGAGGCAATGTTGGTTTACATGCAAGTACATGTTTTAGGGTTGTAGGTTTACACATCTACAATTGTATGTTGTTTTACCACACCTACCACCAAAGCCCCAGTAATCCCCCTTTGGACCTCCCTCTCCCCTTTGCTCTTACCCCATCATTAGTCATACTCCAATGTGCTCTTCTCCTTCCTGTTTTCATCCCTCACCTTCTCCCTCCTCTCCCCTGCCCCTCCTGGATTACTTTATTGATGGTCAGCTTTCAAGGTGTATTCTTTGTCTGACCTTTTGTTTGATTTCTCTATATTCCATGTATAAGTGAAACCATCTGATATTATCTCTCTCCTGACTTACTTTGCTTAGCATAATCCTTCCAGGTCCATCCATGTAGCCTCAAATGGCATGAATTGATCTTTTTTCATCACTGAATAGTATTCCATTGTGTATATATACCACGTCTTCTTGACTCATTCAACTGTTTTGGGGGCATTTAGGTTGAGTATTCCATTGTGTATAGAGACCACATCTTCTTTACTCATTCACCTGCTTTGGGGCATTTAGGTTGTTTCCATACCTTAGCTATTGTAAATAGTGCTGCAATAAGCATAGGAGTTCAGGTTTCCTTTCAAATTAATGTTTTTGTGTTCTTTGGGTAGATTCCTAGGCATGGAATTGCTGGGTCATATGGCAGAGCCATCTTTATTATTCTCAGGAACTTCTACACAGCTTTCCATAGGGGCCGGCCCAGTCTACTTTCCCACCCTTGGAAGTCTACTTTCCCATGCCCCTTGGAAGCATAGCTGGGAGCCAGAGCATCTGCATTTCCACTGAGTGATTAGAACAGGTTACATGGCAAGGAGTTCTCTTAGCTTTTTCCACTTTTTATAAAATTAAAGGTAATTGATAGCTAAGATCTAAAAAAATATACTTAATGCATAGTCAATAAACATCTGTAGAACAATTACTCCATGACTGTTTCTGTTTTGGGATTTCAGTAGTTTTCTAGCCAAGAAGTATCACAGAGGGAGCTCCATACAAAGGCAACACAGTAACTTAGCTGCATGGTTTAATTTAAGTTGCTAAGAAACCTATCTCTCATTAAAAAGAAAACACACCAACCAAAATCCCACAAAAATCCCATGAATGACTTGTAACAGATGCCTGAAATTTCAGCCTATGTTAGGGTGCAGGTGTTAACAATCACCTGTTGAAATTTGGGGTGCAGAAATTTGGATTGTAAACTCCTTAACCTGGTGGTGTCATCTGCATGTACATTTTATTTTATTTTTAAAAGATTTATTTATTTATGCATACAAGAGCTGGGGTGTAGGCCAGAGGTTCGGGGGTGGTGAGAGGCTTCACCAGAGACAAAGTGGGGAGCAGAACAGGCGTATGACTGAAGTACACTGCTGAGGGGAACAACGGGCGAGACAGAAGGGGTCTGCTGCGCCATGTGGAAATCTCCCTGGCCGGGGATCGAACTTGTGCTGCAGTGGCTCTGGACAGTTTCATAGTGCTAAGATTTAACTCATTGCACGACCAGGGAGGCCTGCATGTACATTTTAATCTACTTATCTCTCCAGTGATTGTCAGGGTGGTGGGCCCTGGGCAGACTGCATTGGAGGTTTGCTGAAGTGGGAACCGAGGTTTGCTTCTGGGGAAATGCTGGGGAGTAAGACCCCCTTTCCCTGACTAGCATTTTCCTGAGAGCTGGCATGGCCAGGGCTTCTTGTGCTGTGTGGGCTGCCAGGCAGGTGCTGATGGGCTGCCCCGCAGTTGCCAGCTACCAGTCACTGATCTATTGCTTCTTGAGGGGTTGCCCTTCATGTCTTCCTTCTGCTCCTGGCAGTGTATTCTGCTACGGAGATAGAAATGCCTCTTCGAATCCTGAGGGGAAAGGGGATTTTTAAGGAGTCACTTGAGACTGAAGTGAGTTTTGTTTATGGGATTTCTACTTTCTGCAGGCACTCCCCTGGGGGCTGGACATTCCTAGGGTGAGCAGGCCAGCTCTGAGGTCTCATACATATTCTGGGGAATGCTTCCAACCTTTTCTTCATTTTTTCCTTCCCCAAGGAGACTTTTCAGCCTGAACTACTCTTTCCCCATGAAATTTTAATACTATAGCTATACTGTGTATCTACATATGTTGTATATATTTGTGCTCTATGCACAAAAAGCATAAGACCCCCAAACACAGATGTGTAGGTGGAAAAAGGTGAAGGGTGAGGATAAGGACTTATGTAGGGTGCTGGAAATACCCACAGCTGTCCTGTATGTCATGCTCATTCTGTGTGGGACATGGTTCCAAACACTTTCAAGGGTTATTTAATCCTTAATGCTTTGAAGTACTTAGAAGAGGAGGTAACTGAGGGAAGATCAATATTTGTCCACTGAGGTATCCACGCTTGGAGTTTTTAAACACAGAAGTCTAGGATTTGGGTTAATCCTCCCCTCTTTGTTGACAGTACCCAAGTGTTTTGGACATTTGGGTGTCTGTGCTCTAAGAATGCACAGAGAACTTCCGGGTTCACAGGGAACTTCTTCCCTGGTCGGGACCACACTGACTGATGTGTTTGGTGGTGTAATGGGGAGCTGGCTGCATCTCCTTTACCATAGCTCTGCTGTGGAAGCCACGGGAGGGGAGCTTCACAGAGTTGGTTGAGGTGAATTCTAGCTTCTCTGTGAATGCCTTTAGTTATGTGTTTAGAAGGATACCTTGGAAATCAAGCTAACAAAAGTCTGATGAAAGATCTCTTATGAACACAGAAAGAGCAAGAGCTACAGATGGTGTAACATGAGTCACTTAGCCTTCTCTTAGTCTCTTTCCTTCAGTGTGGCAGAGTCAAAAGTTTTGCCACAAGCTGGCAGTGTCTGGGCTGGTGGCTGAGGCTTGCTCTGAAGACAGCTGTCCACTCCCTTCAGAGAACAGCAAGGCCTGGTTGGGGAGTGGGTTCCTCTCCTTTGACTGTCATGAAACTTCACTCTTCAAGAAGGACCATTACAGAGAGTCTTCTCCTCGGCCTTGGAGAACCATCCCCAAGATCTAAGAGGTCTATTTGTAAAAGCCCCGTATTGCATTTCTCTCATGGCTGGACCCTGTGCCAAGATCTAAGAGACAGAGAATGGAGCCCTGGTTACCAGGTGCTTTCAGTGCACTGGGCAATCTGGATGGTAAGACAGATCGATAGGTTTTGTTAAATGTCATGTTAGAAAAATATAGTGAGGACTCCATGGAACTCAGGGTAGGGGCACCCACCTGGTTTGGGGTGGGTGTGCATGTGCGCATGTGCATCGATGTGTGAGTACACACACACACACACATGCACACACACACACACGCATACACATACACCCCAAAGGGCCCTGTGGGCTTGACAAAGAAACCAGTGCCAGGCACCAACCACCTCCCCCAACCTCTGTAATTCAGAGCTTCAGATTAGAGTATGCTTAAAGAGAGGGAATCCATTTTACTCTAATAAAGATATAATAATTTGTATTTTATAGGTCCCAAGCAAGGAGAAGAACTGAGGCCATTCACCCGGCTTAACAATATTGGGAACACGCACTTTACTCCCTTTACTCCCTTTTTGCTAAGTAAGTCTAAGAAAAAGCATACTTTCCCAATTTGTTCTTAACAATTCTGGGCCCAAACAAAATAATTTAGGACTTAATCCAAGAAATACCTGCTCCTGGATTATCAGATTGTAAATCACCAGTATTAACAGCTTCTTTACCAGTGAGGAGAAGGTGTTGCTCTAAGATCCTCATTTCACTGTGTCCACCAATCCAAGGCTTTTGTGTCAAAATTCTGCCCAAACCCAGTCAGTTCTCTACTTTGTGATACCTTAAAGTCATCCAGCCGAGGCCTAAAACCTTAGAATCCTCCTCCCTAATTTCTCATTTTGAGACTATTATAAGGTGTGGGGGAGATGGGCCTTTGTTGTCATGAGTCTTGTGTCCATAGTTCTGCTCCACTGGCCCCCCTTTGGGAGGTGACAGTGAGTATCCATGTCCTAATCAATTCTGTCAGTCTAGCCCCTCCTGGTCACTTGGCATAACGGCTGTTGTTCTCTGGGCACTGGCACAGCCAGATGTGTTTGGGGATGAGAGAGGGTGGGGACACCTGATCACAAAGGAGCTCACGCTGCTTCCAAAGCCCCACTGTGCCTTGGCTGGAGAGTCCATGGCCCTCATGCAAACCACGCTAACCCAGGTGGCTTAGCGAGTACTGATAACTAACTTAATAGGCTTGGGTGGAATTGAGAATAAATACATAACTATACCTATGTAGGTGATTAAGATATGCGTACCACTGATCTAGTTAAAAGCAGCTCAAAATTAAGAAAAGTATAGTCCATATATACCAAAATGATACCCCTTGACCCAGTTATTTCACTTCTAGACATTTATTCAAGGGAGACAAATTCAAGATGCATGTGGAATTTTAACCACAGTGCTCATTAAATTTTGTTCATAGAGGGGACTGTAAGCCTGAAAAGCAATATAACAATGTGTCAAAAGATCCCCAAATTTATATTTCCTTTGATCTAAACATACTCAGATTTGCCAACATTTACTTATATCCCAATGATGGTTATAAGATGCCCCCACACTAGAAACACCTTAATTTTCACGATTAGTTTAAATAAAATGCACTATATCTATAGGTGATATACCATACTGTCAGTTAAATGATAATAAAGATGAATATTTTCATGGTGAAGGAATGATCTTCATACTGTAGGAAGTGAAAAAAAAATACGATTCAATTCAACAAATCTTCATTGGGAATTTACAGGCACTGTTCTGGGCCCTGGGGACAAGTCAGTGAACAAGTGCAGACCGAACCGGGTCAATGCCCTTGCAGTCCAGTGGGTGGGGGAGGAGTTAACTGCAGGAAAGAAAATAGGGCAATCTAAGGAAGATAGGGAATGACAAGTGTGCGTGTATGTGAGTTGTGGGGGCTTTCTGTTTAGAAAGGGGTAGTCTGGACAGGCCTCAGGGAGAAGATAACATTTGAGTTCATATAGATGGGGGTGACTAGTGAGCCTGGGGGCATCTGGAAATTTCCCCAGGCAGAGGGAACACAGCAAAGGGGCACTGAAGTGGTGTGTACGTGGCCCATACAAGGACCAGGGAGGAGCACATTTGGTTGAAATATGGGTCAAAGGAAAAAGAGGGGTCACAGAGGTGAGGGATGTACAGAGGGGTTCCCGTCAGCCACTGTCAGGAATTTGACTTCTACTCAGGGGCCAATGGAGAGTCACTGCAGGATTTTAAGTGGTGATACAGTTACTGATGTTTTCTGAAAGCTGTGTTGCCAAGATTCTATAACAAGGGAGGATAAGAATAATCCACTGAAGTGAGAAATACTCCCTGGATTTTGAAGATTTAGTATCGAAAAAGAAGAATTTAAATTATTTTATAAGTCATTTTTATATTGATTAATGTTGACAAGGTAATATGTTAGGTATATTGAATTCAATAAACATATTGTTAAAGTTAATTTAGCTGTCTGCTTTTGAGTTGTGATTGTGGCTATTAGGAAATTGGAAATGACTTATGTCACTCACGCCCTATTTCCACTGCACAGCCTGCTGTGTGGAGAGCCCTGGGGCTGCATTGTACAAATAGGAGAAGGTGGTGGCTTGGGTAGAGGGAGAAAATGCCTGATTGGGGATATATATTTTTTGACAGATTGAAAGGGAGTATGAGAGATAAATATAAGTCAAGGATGACTCCAAGATTTTGGGTTAAGAACTGGAAGAAAAGATTTGGCAAACATCAGGACTTGGGCTTTAGACAAGAAGTTTGAGGTCGCTGCCACAGAGTCAGGTAGAGATGTATTGTGGAGGATTACTGAGGTCATTCTCGAGTTTGGGAGACAGGTCAGGGCTGGGAATATAACTTGGGGAGTAAGCAGAGGGTTACTATATAGAGCACCTCTGTGTTCCTGGATGAGGAACCCGAGGGAAGAGAAGAGAACCATGGCTTGAGTCATTGGTGCTTCCAGGACTGAGAAGCTGGGAGAAGAGGGGAAACCACAAAGGAAGCAGGGAATAGACTGGTGAGGCAGGAGAAAACTGCAGTGGCAATGTCCTGGAAGTAGAGTGAAGAAAGCTCCTTCAGGAGGCAAGAGAGGGAAATTGAGTCCAATGGCAGGGAGAGAGTGGTTAAGGAATGGCTGAGAACTGGCTCTCAGATTGAGCTGTGTGGAGGCATGGGTGATCTTGAGGAGAGCTCTTTTGGTGAAAAGTGATGGGAGTGGTGAAAAGTGAGTGAAGGTGGAGTGACCACTGAGGGATTTGAGGACCACGAGTACTGTCACTTTTTTTAAGGAGTTTTAGTTTAAGGGGCAGAACACTGTGAAGATAGAATTAAGACTAGCCAATGCACCAAGTATCAAATGCACACCTGGGATGATGAATGTTCTTTTTCTAAAATTTGTTGTGACCTAAAAATTAATTGTCTAAAATAAACTTGTTGATTTTGAATAAAAAAGTTTCTAAAATCAGCAGAGGGGTTTGTACAATTTCTTGATAGCAAAACATCCAACCAGCTCAGAGCTGTGTTGGAAGCCACCCCAAGGATGTTTTCAAAATTTTTTTAAAAAATGGGTGTCTTTGTCTGTTTTTCTGGGGTGAGACACAATATTGAATTTCTCCTTAAATTACTAGGGTCCATTTTATACTGACCTGTCACTGGAACAGACTTGAACAAATTGATCCACCAGCCATTGATAAAGGACTTTTAAAAGGATCTTCTCACTCTTAGTTTTTTAGCATGAAAGTCAAGGATTTCACTGTCAGGACTAATCCCACATGACCCGTATTTGGGAAAGTCTTTGGTATGGCAACTGGGAAGTGATTATTAAGAACAGGAAAAATAATACTTTCACTCCATTATCTACAGGTGCCAGATGCCCTGTGAAGAATTTTCCATACACTTATTCATCTGTTTGCATGACAAACCTATGAGTTTGGTGTTCTTATATGTCTATTTTATTTATTTATTTATTTATTTATTTATTTATTTAAGATTTATTTATTTCTGCATACAAGCTGGGGTACACGTCAGAGGTGTGGGGCGGCGAGAGGGTTCACCAGAGACAGAGTGGGGAGCAGAACAGTCAGATTGATGGAAACACACTGCTGAGGGGAGCAGTGGATGAGACAGGAGAGGTCTGCCACGCCATGTGGGAATCTCCCCGGATGGGCGTTGAACCCGCATCACTGCTGCCGACAGCTCCACAGTGCAGCACCCAACTGCTGAGCCACCAGGGAGGCCCTTGTATGTCTATTTTAATGGCTAAGTCAACTAAAACTCAGAGAGATTGTATAGCTAGTAAGTGGCAATCATGGACCCCAGCCTGTCCAAGCAGAACTCCAATCTCAAGCTACCCTCAGGAGTGTACAAAACCAGGAGAAATCACCCTCCTCCTCTACGTCCTGTGGGTTGCTTCTTATAGGCAGGAGAGGAAGGGGTGGGTGCTGGGGACCCACCAAAGTAGCCTCTTGATAGGTTTCAATTAAAACTTTGAAATTAATGAAAATGTATTATCTTACTGTAGAATGGGGTTTTCCACGTTCTCAGCATACATTCTTAGCAGTTAACTTGGGTAACTGCCATATATAAGTGAAGTGAAGTCTATAAAGCAGGCCAGTGGCAGGGTTTTCACAAAATCAGGTGGAGGGTGGGTCAGGTACCCACTGTTTACACACTGAGGTCGCTGCATTTTATTGATGGGAGAAAATACATGAAATTCTTCAGGTGGTTTACCCAAAAACTATTATTGCAGGGTAAATTGGGTCCTGTTGACTTCTGTTATAATATGTCCTTTTTTATTACATGGATTTATTTGTTTAGCCAGTCAGTAGCATCCCTCTAAAGTACTTTGTGCATTGGCCCATAATATAGGCTCAGTAAATGTTAGCTGGCATGAATAATAAATTCATATCAGATAACTGACATAATTAGCATAACAAACACTAGCCTGGGCATCATTCCCTGCTTCTTTAGCTGAAATTACATTCTTTGTAGGTAAATTGTACTTCTAAGATGTTTAATAGTTGAATTTCCTTAAGTAGGGAACTATTTCTTCAATAATTTGATTTATTCTTTAAGATGAGCATGGTGAATTATTTTGTCCCTAGGTAGAGGCATCAATTTTGTAGACCTAAATTCATAGGGATTCAAGAGTAGTGAAGGAAATCTGACTTGACAAAAGCTACTACTGTATGTTGTAGATTGCAGATTTACTGAGATGGGTAGATTAAATATCGTTTCTTTATCTGGTCCATAAATCTAGTTTTCCTCTAAATTAATCTTTTAAGTTCTTCAAGGTTTAAAACAGTCGGACCTGATTAATTTGTTAGGCAATATAGTCACATCTTTTAGGAAGAAATGCTTAATTTTTTTATCCTTGTATATTTTCCCCGCCTACCTCCTTTCAAGATGACACCTGGAATCCTGGGGTAGAGGAAGGAGAGGGGTGTTTGGAGGAGCTTTGGAGGTGGCTCCTTCCTAGAGTCCCCGGTAATGGGAGACAGGGTATATGCCTACTTTGGGAGTCCCTGCCCTTCAATCAACACCCAGCACCTTTCTCTCCTGCCACCTCCAGATGGGCTCCTCTTCCCATACCTCTTTCAGCAGACCAGAGAGCACCTGGAGGGGTGCCTTTCCCTACCTTTCCTGATTGGATTAACTTCCTTTGTAGAAAATTCTAGAGCCTGAAATCTCCCAAGCCTGACCCCTAGGTATCAGATAGATTCTAAAAAAACTTAGCAAATGCTTCCTAATCTTGGTAATGCCTGCCTTTTAAGCTTATTGGCTAGGTAAAGAGGTCACAGTCTGGCCACCTTCTGCCTTGGAGCAATGGGCTACCGTCCAGAAAGTGTGAAGCTGCAGCTAAAAAATGAGGAGGTGGATTAACATGCCTTGATTTAATATTAACAAAATGTTATCCCTGTAACTGTGTTTTGGAAATGAGTGAAAACCTGGCCGTCTAAATGGCCACATTAACTTGGGTAACTGCCATATGTAAGTAACATGCAAAGGGATGTGCCAGATGGTTAATAACTGCTGTGGCGATGGAGTGCTTCAGGAATTAATGGTGAATAATGATCAGAGTGCTAACTGATGGACTTCTAACACCCGGAGCTGCAGTGAGCAAACTTGGTAATAACCGGAAAAGAGAGAACAACAAGAGGCTGTGTCAAAGTTTGCATTAACTGATGTTCTCATATGGATCCAAGATTGCTGCAGTGGTTATTTTTGCTACACGAGGACCATCTGCTTCCTCAGACCAGCAGCATTTAGCATCAAAGGGAAAAGCCTTAAATTCTGGAAAAAAAATCAAATTATAACAGTGTAATATCCATAAAAATGGGAGGTTCCAGCTTCCCTGCCCCACCTATTGAAGGGAGGAGCTGAGCAGGGATGGGGAGCTAAAAGAGACTGGGAGAGGACTTGGGAGAAGACTTAGGAAGGAAAAAAAAGACCAAGAAGCCTTGGAGGAGGGATGTGGGGCAAAAAGCCATGTGGAAAAGCCACACTTGCTTCTTGGCCTTGGACTTGTACCAGGAACTTGGGGCACATGGAGGGAGACAGGGACGTGGGTAGAGAGACCCATGGGGAAACTGACAATGGCAGCCTTTGTCTTCACTTATACTTTGATTTGGCTCTTTTCCTTCCAGACTTGCCTGGCCCCTCTGCTCCTTTCCAATGGGTCCCCACCAGAAGGTGCCTTAGACCTGTGGCAAGCATTTGAACCTCAGTGGCCCTTCTTTGGGCCAACCCTGTGTGGGGATTTACCCAAGAGGGATGGGTAACTTTGGGTGTTTCATGGGGAAACTATTTTAACTATATTCTTTGTCTTCTCTCTATCACAAACTAACTGTATTAAAGTAATTTTCTACTAAAGGTCTTAGTAGTAAAAGTATGTTTTATCTTTATGTGGTAGATAGCAGAACCTATTTAGAGCAGGAAGGTTTAGGGGTCCTGGGATGTCCCATGGAACATGGAAATGAATCTACAATTTTGTTTCTTTGGGCCTACTTACCTTCCTAAGTGAATGTTAAATATCTCATGATTGACTAATAATTAGGAGAGAAATTGTAGTTATTTTAAAATATTGTGGTCTAAATACTGTTTGAGAATAGAACTTTTAGTTTTGGGTCTGGTAATTTTGGTTATGCCCTTTACAAGGCCTTCATGGTATCATGAAGTGAGTGACATGGTTGTTTGGGATTAAGCTTGGAGTGGGTTGTCATGATTGTCTTGTTGTCATCGTGGTCGTGGTCATCACTGTCATCATCATCATTATCATCATCATCATCATCTCATAATCCACATCGCTACACTCAGTTATTGAACCTGATTATGTGTCAAATACATTATCTTATGTAATTCTCAGAATGGTCCTAATGACATAGTATTGCTTCTTCTACTTTGCAAATGATAAAGCCGGCCTCCATAGAGCTACAGAGCTTACTGACTTTACATATTGTAATTAATTCTTCAGATATTAGCAGATAACTTATTATGTGTCAAAGAGTCTTTTGAGGTTCTACACATATCACATGTTATTCTCAAAACTATATTAAAGAGGAAAGGAGGTCTTGTCCCAGTTTCACAGAGAGAAAAATGAGGATCTTAGAGATCTTAGTGACTTATTTAATTAGGCAAGCTATCACTGAGCTCAACTTTTGTGCTAAATCCCTGTGCTAGATGCTGAGGAAATAGTGGTGGAAAAATCAGACACAGTTGTTGGTTGTCCGGAATTAGGGTTTAGTGGAGGGACTTATAGGCTAGTGTTGTGTGATAAATGTCTGGTTTCATCCAAGTGTGCTCTCTCAGGCCCAGGATGCTCACTTTGTATGTCGATGCTGCCCGAGACACTGGGAAGAGTAACTATCCTGGCACTCTGCTTTAGAAGGACTTGTATGTCACAGACACACAAAGTAAATTTATTTGAGAACACATGGGGATGTTGGTGTCTGGGAGCTCAGCGCTGGCATAAAGTGACTTGTATTCTTAAACATCCATGACTAACACCATTCGGCCCATAGGGAAACACTTCTTACCTGGGGCTCTCAAAATAACCAAGAAGACTAAGGTTAGTAGGTGGTGCCACTGCAGATTTTGGTGATGAGCATTGCTTTGGGAAACAAGGAAGATTTGAGTTGCAGACACTTAAGTAAAGGAAAAGATAAGCTAATTAAGTTGTCAGACTTTCCCTTGAAGACAGACTAATTAAATTGTCAAGCTCTCTCTCAGAACACGTGGATACAGTAGAGTCTTGCAAAACAAAGTGTCATTTTTCACTTGTGCCAACATCTATTTTCTTTCTTTTCACATTCCAACAGGAAGTACCCACCAATTAGGTCAGTATTCATGAACATTGTACCTGATGACTAGGGAGCATTTGCAATACTGTTTGTATGAAGGTCCAGACATGGTACTGTGAATGTGTTACCTATTCTCCACTGACATTCAGTGACAGTGAATGCCAGGGTCAAAAATCACTTTGTTTTTAGATAAACAGTTAATTGAATTTTTCAAAAGTTAAAACAGCTTTTGATTTAGAAGATTGATAGGCATTTCATATCCTTTTGCTTTTTCTTAATTTTATAGGTAATTTTGCTTACTTTTGAAGAAAAACAACTTTTTGGAAAATTTGAGGACAGTAATTTTATTTTTTCATGGACACTTTTGGAAAGAGTAGATTTAGTTTCTATGCATTCACTGCAATTTCATTTTGTTTTAAAATTCCTCATATCATTACTGAGAGTAGACCACATATATTCATAAACTCTTCACATAATGACTTTGGTGACATGAAATAAAAAGGACTAGAAGAGTAAAAAGCGGCAGAGTTGGAAGGGTGAGTGAGAAGCGAGGGCTTTATATGTTCAATCATATAAATCTGGTGAGGTGAGAAGCACACATATTTGGCTGAGGTCTTAATATGTCCTAGGATGCTTTCAATGATTTAAGTGTCTACAGCAGGATTGTCTAATAGAAATACAGCATGAGCCACACATGTAACTAATAATTTTTTTAAAGATTTATTTATTTATACATACAAGCTGGGGTACAGACCAGAGGTGTGGGGTGGCGAGAGGCTTCACCAGAGACAGAGTGGGGAGCAGAACAGGCAGATCAGAAATACATTGCTGAGGGGAGCAGCGGGTGAGGCAGGAGAGGTCTGCTGCACCATGTGGGATTCTCCTGGGCTGGGCGTCGAACTCTCATCGCTGCTGCCAACAGCTCCACAGCGCAGCGCTTAACCGCTGTGCCACCAGGGAGGCCCGTAACTAATAATTTTTAACAAAAAAGTAGAGGGGGAAAGTGTATGAGAGGATGGCAAAATGAGCAAAAGGGGTCCGTTGCGTGGTGATAGATAAAAACTAGTCTTTTGGTAATGAGCATGCTATAAAGTATAAAGAGGTCAAATTATAATGTATACCTAAAACTTATAAAGTGTTACACACCAATGTCATCTCAAATAAAAAAAGTAAAGAGGAACAAGTGTAATTCATTCCAATAATATATTTTATTGAGTCTATCAAGTAATGACTAAAAAGTTACTAATGAGGTGTTACATTTTTCATTCTGTCTTAGAAATTTAGTGTGTATTTTGTATCCAGCGTGGGCTAGCCACATGTGAGCCCTCATGTGGCCAACGCAGTGGTGTTGGATAGCGCTGGTCTGGATCCTCATTTGGAATTCTGTGCCTGAGTAGCTTCAAGAGATTTATGACCCTCCAGGAACCAGGATTCCACAAACGTAGTTCGCTCCAGCTCCCAGCCTGCACGGTCAGTTAGCTCTCTTTTACTGCTGTCATGAAGTTAAATTCACAAGATGTGTGTGACCACCCTGAACTTATTTCTTAGAGGATTTGCAGCTCACAAGGTGATAGACCAGGGTACTAGAGGCTCAAACAAAAAGTTAAATAAAAGTTCATGGAGAAAGCCTTGACCTACAGTTTTTTTGCTAACAAATATTCTCATATTCCAATGATGGCAACAGAATGGCAAGCACCATTCTGTGGAAGCACCTTAATTTTGTAATTAAGTTTGTCCTCTCAGAAAGATAATGTTTTGAGTTGAAGGCAACAATGCTTTTGACGTGACATTCCAGAAGGACTTTCTTTTGGTTCTAGAGAGAGTGAACATTTTCAGTCATAGATGGTGCCAACATTTTGAATTTTGAACTTGAGTTCTTAGGAATAAAAATAAGTATTTCTGCTAGGAAAATGCCAAATCTACCTATGTTTATCAGAGTGTGCTGGTAGCTAATTTCTTTCATACATCTTCCCTCTCTGTTCTTGGGTATTTTCAACTGAATGATAATAGTCCCTGGATCCTGATTTAAAATAAATGTAAGCGTTAATAGCCAGCCTTTAGAGTCAGACAGAATGGGTTTTTGTTCTAACTTTGTCACTTAATTGTTGGGTGATGATGGCAAGATATTTCCTCATGGCAAGAAAATAGATAAAAAGATAATTTCAGCACAGCAAAAGAAACTATCATTAAAATTAAAAGACATTCTACCAAATGTGAGAAAATATTTGCATATTATACCTCCAAGAAAGGGCTAATATCCAAGATCTACAGAGAACACATACAATGCAATAAAAAGAAAACAAAGAACACAATAAAAAATGGTCAGAAAGCTAAACAGACAATTCTTCAAAGAAAAGATATAGATAGATATAGATAGCCAACAGGCACATGAAAAATGTTTATTACTTATCATCACAGAAATACAAATCAAAACCACGATGCGATACCACCTCACTCCTGGAAGAATAACACATATTAAAATATTTTTAAAATTGTTGTCTCCAAATATTAAATATACCCAAAACCACAAATATTGGTGAAGGTGTGGAGAAAAAGGAACCCTCATCCACTGTTAGTGGGAATGTGGATTTGTCTAGCCCCTAAAGAAAACAAGGCAGTTTCTCAAAATTGTGTACACATACACAATGGAATAATATTATTAAAAAAAAGAGATAAAGCTTAGTCATTCATTACAACATCGATGGAACTGGAAGGGATTATGCTAAGTGAAATAAGTGAGAAGGAAAAAGACAAATTACAAATGATTTTTCTCATATATAGACTATAGAGGAACAAAACAAAGGAACTGACAAAACTAAATCAAAGCAAACCCCAAACTGCAGCTGCTAAACTGAGGCTTCTAGAGAGGGAAGGTAGGGATGGGAAGAAAGAAGGGAGGGGGCCCAACGGTCTATGGTAAATGTATTAGAGCAACAATGAGGAGCAGACTCTGAGTCAGTGAATGACTTCCTGAATGAACTCTACCCCATCTCCCTGTTGAGGAGATCTCAGATGCCTAGTACTACAACTCCCAGCATTCCATGAGTATGGCTTCCTGAATGGGGATGGGGGGACTGTTGGGAACTAGGGAAGGATTTGAGCAGTCATGTTGGACTCAAAAGACTGCACACATGTGTGCTAGTTCTCTTGCTTTTCTGACTCTCCCTTTGATCTCAGCTCAAATGCTGCTGCTGGATATGTTGGCCAATTTACCTTCTCTTTCTGTTCTCCCTCTTCTTAGTCCCCTTGTAAATAAAGATTTTCAAAAAATTTCTTTCAGAGAGTCTGCTTTCGGGTCTTGTCCTGAGTTCTTAAGCATGCAGGTGAGGACTCACAACCTAGGTCACCCCCCATTTCCCCTGGGTTTGCCCTGTAACAGAGATATGGTACTTTGGTGGTGGGTATGGTATAGTGACATACATCTGAGGAGGTATGAATTTGTTCCCCTAAATTATATACAGTTTTGTAAACTAATGAACCTTGATAATGACTAACTGAATGTATGTATGACTGAACATAGCACATAGTAGGCACTCAATAAAAATTTGTTGAAATAATGAAATGACAAGATCAGTTTCCTCCACTTGGAGGAGAAAGCATTTGGGGTTTTTTAAAGGACAAGTAGATCTTCAATAAATTAAGAAAAAGATATTTAATTATATGTAAAGTGGGAAATAATTATTGTTCCTGTCTCCTAGGGTGTTGTGAGGGTTAAAAGAAATAATGCACAACAGGCACTTCGTACAGTGATCCTCCATATTGAATACATGTTGGCTACTATTAAAATCTCTTCAGCATTGGCATCTAACTGGTTCACCAACTGGTTGACCAGCTGATGACTAAGTCTACTGCTTTATACATGGATTTGGTTGAACCTAAGTAAAGGCCTTGATATCACTGGGGTGTGGGGAAAATTTCTCCACTTAGCTAGGTTCTTCAAAGCTGGATAAATGAATTAACATTAGAGGTATAACAAAAAAAGACCAAGTTTAATAACATATGTATGGAGAATTTACATGGCTGTACCTTTGAAGGAAAATGGGACAAACTGAGGATTTATATCTTGAACAAAGGTGCCTGGGGCATCAACGAGAAAGGAGGGGAGGACTCCATATGATAAATCCTTGCCTCTAGATATATGCCCTGTCTTAAGATAGGTTTCTGCAATAAAGTGGTTGTTTCTGGAGATGGCCTTAAACCTAGGTAAATCTACTTTCTGTAAGGCTGTGGTTTCTTTAGAGGTCCATGGGGTCTCCATTGACCTCAGTGCCACATAGCAAACTGACATGTTTTAGAAAAGGCCTGCTCTGGAGTTCTTGGAAGAAAAACCTGTGAACATTTTTGGGGAGACAGATCCTTCAGCATGCTGAAAATCTGACCCTCCTTACACTGTGGCGGTTGGGGTTTAACCAAAGAGAACCAACCTGGGGGCCACTTCTCTTTGCCATGTATTTGTTTAGCTTGGACTGTCCATTCTCTTTCTCTTTCTTTTTCTTCTCTTCACTATTACCCTCTTCCTTTCTTTTTTTTTTCTTTTAAATTAATTATTTAAATCTATTAATTTTCTTATTGAAGTGCCATTGGCTTTCATAGTTCTTAGTGTTTTGGAAGTATAGGATCCCCCCCTCAGGTGTAGTCACCATAGCACACCCCTCACCAAAAGCACCCTTAGTCCTCCACCATGTGGTAGATCAGGGCATGGAAGGGGGTAGAATTATCGAACTGAGTGGTTTGGGCTCTGGGTAGAGGCAGAGTTGGACATTTTGGTGAAAGAATGGGTATTAGTAGTTGTGCTGAACAGAGTACTTGTGGTTTCAAAAATTCATATGTTGAAGTCTTATCTCTGGTGTGACTCTCTTTGGGGATATGGATCTTTATGGAAACACTTAAGGTTAAGTGAGATCATAAGGGAGGGGTTTGGATCCAATAAGATTAATGTCCTTATTAGAAGAGGAAGAGAGAAAGATCTTTCTTTCCTTCATGGGATCACTCGATCATCATGCAATCATGGCCATTCAAGAAGAGAGCCCTCAGCAGACTCTACCCATGTTAGCACTTTAATCTCAGACTTCCAGCCTTCAGAGCTAAGAGTGCTAAATTCCTGCTGTTTATAAGCCATCCCATCAATGGTATTTTGTTCTGGCAGCCCTACATTAAGGCAATGTTAAGGTTTTATTTTGGGGGAGTATGGAGGTAGGAAAGAACATGTATGTTGAGAGTCAGGTGGTATGGGGTTTGAATCCCAGCTTTGCCTTTGCCACTCATGTGGCAGCTTATTGAAGTTCTCAGGTGTCTGTTTCCACACGTGTGGATTGGAGCATGATGCATCTCTTTGGGTCTAAGACAAGGAGAAAGGATCTAACTAAGACAATGAGAAGGTCTGAAATGGCAAGAAACTTTCAGGTATATGATCACTGCTTAAAGATACTAACTTTTTCTCCCAACTTAAAAAAGAGTTTTGCTGAGCCCTGTGAGGTTGTTAAGTACTGCAGCCACCGGCCGTCTGTGGTGCTTGAGCATTTGAGCTCTTGAAGGTCTGAGCTGAGAGATACTAAGTGTAAAATACACACTGGATTTTGAATATTTTATATGAGAGAAGAATGTAAAATAAATCATGAATAATACTTTAAATTGATTACATGCTGAAGTGTTATTTGAGATGTAGTGAGTTAAATAAGATATATTATTAAAATTATTTTGCCCTTTCTTCTTGCTTTTTTCAAAGTGGCTATGAGAAAATTTAAAATGATGTATGTGACTTACTATTTTTTATTGGATGGTACCACTTTACAGCAAAATTCAGATGGTAAAGAGAATGAGTTATTAACACTTAAGTCCTGGACCAAACCTCCCCAGTGTCAGGCTTTATATTCAGGATATTCTAAAAACTTCTAAACTCCTCCCAGGTGAGGAGTGAGAAATTCCTGGATTCAGGAGGTAAATCCACATAAAGCTTTCAAATGCATTTCAAATATTGGCTAACACATTTCCAAAATATCTGAAAAGCCGGCCTACCTTTGGCCATGCTATGAAGGGACACTTGAAATTTTGGAATGACGTCCGGAATAGTGACCCATGTCAGCTACTGGTGGTGAGATGACAGCAAGGTTTGCTCAGTTGTGGGTAGAGGTAGAGGTCCTAATATGAGCTTGTTCCATTGTAAAGGTGGGGCAGGAACTAGAGAGGAGCAGGTAAAACACAAGGGGTGATCCAGCACTGGGCTGTACCTAGTGTTTGGGGAGCTGGGGCGAGAGTACAGACAGAGCCAATTTTCCTGCGGGCCCAGCCTGGTTCTGTGCTGCATCACTGGGCCTCAGCTTGCGTGCACGCCTGGCCCACATGTTCGTGCTCTGTCCATGCCCCCAGCGACCGTGGGGCCTGTACATCGTCAGCTTGGTCCGTGCTTGGGAAAATGACCATGGGAAGCTTCACAGGCCTGGATGTAGTCTTGGGACTCTATACTGGGAGCCCCATGGCTCTTGGGTCCTGGAATAAGCTTTGTGTGGATGCACCTCCTGGATCCAGGGATTTCTCACTCTTTACCTGGGACGAGTGGGTTGGAGGCAAAAGGGACAACAGGACAGAGGCCCCCATGCTGAGGGCACTGGTCCAGCATGATCCATAGCATCAGGTATGGCCCTGCAGTGCCCAGAGCAGGAGTGCAGGGCAGGGTGTGGTCAGCAATTGTGGCCAGAGGACAGGTGGAGGTGTGTGTGGGCAACTGTCACAGAGCAGGGGCTAAGACTCGAATGCCCAAGATGGGGTCCTAGTACCAAAGGGATTTGGGATACCATGAAAGGTGAAATGAAAGTTCTCCCCAGGACCAAGTCATCAGGACTGGGACACAAGACTGAAATAGCACGTGAGCAAGGGAACTCCAATTCACTCACCAAGGCTGGTCACATCTTTTTAAATATACATGGTAGGGTCCAGTTTTGGGGGGTGAGGCTGAGTCTAAGACAGGGAGAGGGGTAAGTGGACCCAGATAAGGGAACAGTAGGATACAGAGGTTGGAGGTGAGCAAAGTCTGACCTATAGAGGCAAATGAAGCCCATAGAAAGGGCACAAAACCAGGGCAGATCTGTGCGTGGCTGCCTCCTTCCCTTCTGTCCTGATAACATGTGTTTTTTGTAATATATGGTATCTGAATTTGTATCTATGTGTAACTGTGTGTGATTTTCTAATATACATATAACATCTACACACAAAATATATAATGTATGTATGTACCTGCACATGCGTATATCGATGTTGATATTGATATCTCTGTCTGTGTCATTTATCTCTAGATATGTCCTGATCAGAAGGCCTCTGGTTTGGACTTGGGGGAGAATCTGGTCTGCTAACTAGTCCTCATGTGAGTGGTAGAAGCTGGTTAATAGCACCCTGTTGGGATGTCTGTTGCTTCTCAAGGTCAGATGGCAGACGTGCCAGAGAGCTGGCATCAGGTATGGCCCCGCAGTGCCCAGAGCAGGAGTGCAGGGCAGGGTGTGGTCAGCAATTGTGGTTGGTCTGAAACTCTGGGGTGGGGGAAGTGCCATGGGGGCTCACATCTCTCTCAGAGTGTGCAGTGTCCACACATGTGGCCCTAGTGTGTGTACCCGAAGTCCCTCTATTCCTCCCAAGGCTGGAGCTGGGTTCCTTGGTCTGGAGTATCTTTGCCCAGTCACAGGGTCCAGTCTTCTCGGGGAGTTTTCTGTTTGTGTTTCCAGTTTGCCTTCTGCTTCTGTGACTGGTCCTCTCTGCACAGCTGGTTTATTGCGAGCTTCCCAAATGCCAGACTCTTCTCAGCACATTGTGGGTTTCACACACTTAATCGTCGGTGCCACTCATGAGGCAGTTGCTGGTACCATGTTTCCACCCAAGAGGAGCCTGGGGGCAGAAAGGAAGGATTAGTAGTCTGGACAGCCAGCCCAGCTTGTGCCCTTGGGATGCAGGCTGCAGAAAAGGCAGGTCCAATGGCCCCAGCTACTCAGCTTCTCTGCTACTTCTCATGCCTGCCAGGTTCTCTCCCTAACTTTATGGGCAGCGAGGACATGGCTCTGGACTCAGTGGGCTGTGGCAGGGATGATGAGGGGAAGTGGAGATCATCAGATGGTCCCTTGGATAGGAAGGGAGGGAGAGAGGCAGATCATAGTGATTTCTTAATTCCTGGGTAGAAAGCCTTGGAGTCACAAGTAGAGATCATGAAGTAGGACAATTTTCTGGCTCCAATGGGGATCAACTTGGTTGATTGTGTGTGTTCATGGAATGCTTTCTGGCAGCAGACACAGTGTATCATCTTCTTTTGCTGGGAGAACCAGACTCTGCTAGACTCTACTGGAGCAGCCAGGGGCACCAGCACTGCTAGGAGCGCTTGTCCGGTTTGGGTTCGAGTCCTGCTCGACCCCATCCTCTCTACGGGAATGTGGGCAGGTGACAATCTTTCTAATTTTTAGTTTCTGCAGAAGGGCATTTAATGCAACTTAGGGGGATACTGACAACTGGGTGACCTGTTTATACATGGCTTGGAGCACAGTGGGGGTGCAAGGGAGATGTCCACAGTGGACATCTGTGGTACCTGCACATAGCAGTTCCCTCCTTATGCAATTCATAACTCTCTTTTGGAATAATGCTGCTCTGCCTCTGCTCCAGAGGTGGACAGGTGATCCTGGCTTGGGCAGTTAGAATCACTGAATTTGGTTCAGGGCTGGACAGGTACCTGACCAGGATGAAGAGAACTTAATCCTGAGACTTGATGGAAGGACTTGGACAGAGAAGACTGGGTCTGGAGCTGCTAGTGGCTCTCTTGGACCCACCTGGGTAGAGGTTGCCTGAGAACAAAGATGATACAGGGCAGCAGGAAAGAGAAGAGCTGGAGGGATACCAATCCATCCAAAGAGAAATGGGCTTGATGGCATCCTCAAGCCCAGGTTCCAGCTGTGCTGCAGTAAGATGCATGTGCATTTCCCATGCCCATGAGACAACACCCTCCTTTATTAGCTCAGTCATTGGCAACGAAAAGTGATCTAGTTAGTGTTCACTTCATACTATCGAAAGAGGGAATCTTTTGAATTGCTTTCGATTATTATTAGCAACATTAGCACTAATAGTAGATCCTGAGTACTTAAGCTGTGTCAGACCCTCTCCTAAGTGCTTTTCTTGCCTAGTGAATTAAACCCTCACATTCTCCCTAGAGGCAGCCACCACCATGATTTTCATTTAGCAGATGAGAAAATGGAAGATCAGAGAGGCGTGCAATCTCTAAAAGTCTTTCAAGTTGGGGGGGCCAGTGTAATCTGGATCCTGGAGCACTATGTATATTTATGTGTGTTTTAGGTTATTCAAAAGCTGCACAAGGTGATGTTTTTATTTATTGATGTGAAGAAATCTAATTCTTTTTCCTAGGGAACTCCTTTTCAAAAACTAGCAAGAGGCCCAGAGTTCATATGTTAAATGTGGGTGTGGGGGAATAGGAAAGAAGAGAAAGAGAGAGAGAAAGGGAGGGAACTAGGGAGAGAAGGAAAAGGAAGGAAGGGGATCGAGAGGGAGTAGAAGGAGAAGGAAAAGGAGGAGAGGGAGACTAATCTTTTTTTTTCAAGATTTATTTATTTATGCATACAAAAGCTGGGGTGTAGGCCAGAGGTAGGCGGACAGCAACAGGATTCACCAGAGAGAGAGTGGGGAGCAGAACAGGCAGTTGACTGAAATACACTGCCGAAGGGAGAAACAGGGGAGACAGGAGAGGTCTGCTGCGTCATGTGGGTCAGCTCCCTGGCCAGGGATTGAACTCGTGCTGCAGTGGCTGCGCATAGCTTCATAGTCTGAGACTTACCCCTTGTGTCACCATGGAGGCCCAAGACTAATCCTTTTTAAGGAATTGACTCATGTGATTGTAGGCTGGGAAATCTGAAATCACAGGCAGGTCGATGCAGTCACGGTTTCTATGTTTCGGTCTTGAAGCTGAATGCTTTCTTCTTTGGAAAACCACAGTCTTCACTCATAGGGCCCTCAACTGGTTGCGTGAGGCCTACCCACATCAGAGAAAATAATCTGTTTTTCTCAGAGTCTGATTTTAACGTAATCACATCTAAAAGACACCTTCACAGCATATCTAGACCAGTGTTGGTCTGAACAACTAGGCCCCACAGCTGAGCAAGTTGATATGTGACACTGACCACCACAGTCTAGTCTTAGGTTTATCCATGGACACCTTGGGTAGCCTCTGTCAACTACTTCCCTGTCTGGGCTCAGTTTTCCCATCTGTAAGAAAAGTGGTTATACTAGGGAAGTTTCTAGAGTATTCCAGGTAAAGCATTCTTGCCTTATTCAGGTGACTTTATGACCCTAGTTATAGGCAGTGGAAAATATTCTGGGCTCTACTCTGGGGTGAGTGGCCCCACCCCTGCTTTAGTTGGGGCTGACTTTACTCTTATACTATTTTTTGCATATAGCCAAAGGGAGCACCAGCCACCATGAGTGGGCACCACTCATTTCCATGGCTGTATCCCTTCCTTCAGATTCTAGGGGGAGAGAATGCCCAATGGCTGACCAGCCCACAGGTTGGTAGCAGTGGCATGAGTACCAACTCCAGGCTTGCTAATTTGGGGTGGAAGCCTTTGGTGAGCCACGTGCTCACAGGTGTCATGGGGGTGGGTCCCCTGAGGAAGGTGCTGTGGTGGGGGGGTCGTGCTGCCCTGCTGGGCAGGCAAATTGACTGATGCGTCCATTAGAGTCTAGGCTTCCACACTGGCATGATCTGCACCTTATCTCTGCTGTTTATTTGTTTGGTCGGTGGACACTGTGCCAACCAAATGGAATGATTCTCACATCAAGAGTGTTCATGCTGATTGTGAGCGCAATGGAAAGAGCTGGATAAAAAAAAAATTTCAAGGGAAAAACAGAGAATGAGGAGGCTGTTTTCTCCTCACTAATGACCCTAAAATGTACTCAATGATCCAGAAACTCCCCGTGTCCAGCCATTAGTCATAATGCTGTCGGGGTAGAAAGGGAAAGAAACGAAGAGCTGTGTGTATCATTTTGGAGCCGATTCCACACAAGTGCCCACTCGGCAGCCTGAGTGCCCGAGCCAGCCTGACTGGTTTAATTATTGTTTGCCCACATGGTATTAAGCCAGGCCCATGACCAGCTCGCCACGTGTCAGGGACGGGCGGTGCCCAGCCCAGGGGAGTCTGGCTCTGCTGTCTTGTGTGGGCCGGCTGGGCCTGTTTGCAGGGTCTGGGTCTGCTGGCAGAGCATGATGCTGTCAGTTTCGAGGTGCCGAGACCAACCACCAGCAGTCATGGGAAGGAGTGCCAATGTCAGCCCTGGGACGTCTCTAGGTGGAGAGTGAGCAAGAGCGGGAACAACTCCAAACAGGAACACTGGGACTCAGGAGCACAACCCCGAGGGGGTGGGAACATGTTTTTATTTCCTTCCTTGTCAATCAGACTCTTATTTTGACTTTGCAATCATGTTGACAATAAAAGAGCAATAATAATAGTCTTTATTTGTTGCCCACCTTCCATCTGGTATGTATTAAGCTCTGTTCTTTATGTAGATTCACTGGAACCTACAAGATAAATAACTAATCTTGAAGATGGGGACACTTAGGTTCTGAGAGGCAGAATACATTGTCCAGAGTTAGCTGTATGTGGCAGAGCTGGCATTCAAACCATGCACTTCCCATTTTGCCAAGTGCCTACCCCATTCCTGACCCCGATGCTAACTGAGAACAGAGTAAACATGTGTGGAACAAGTGAATGCATTGGCAGGCTCTTTCCGTCTCTTCCCTATGACAGTTCTATGGCTAAATGGTGAATTATCTTCCTCTGTTTTACATTGGCAGCTGGGCTGGCTGTTGGCAAAATTTGAAACCCATCCTTGTCCTTCCTGTGTCTTCCATTTGTACAAACAGCATAGTGCAACAGAAAGAACACTCCACTTGGATTTTAACAGAGATGGATTTGAACCCTGGCTCCCTCTCAAGCTCTGTTGGATGATTTAACTTCATTGAGCCTCTATTTTCCCATCTACTTTATAGAATAACAGCAGTGCTGTGAGAACCATGGTGAAGTTGGAGGCATAGTGCATATAGGTGGCCTATGGATCCTGGGCTCAGAACGGGCACCCAGAAAGTGGAACTTCCCAACTTCTGTTCCTGGGACACTCCCATTTTAATCTCTGCCTCCCTCTCAGGCTGGCTCCTGAAAACCTAAAATGCTACAAAAATGAAATTCTAGAAAACTTTACCTTTAATGATACAACTCAGTTCTCTGAGTCATTTCAAACCTCACACCCAAGGCTTAGAAGATTTTAATTCGATCTAATTCTGTTCCACACTCCATGTCCCTCACCTGGCATGAAGCTGGCCCTGGGGATGCAGAATTTCTGCCTCAGTATGCTCGCACTCAGGTCCTGGGGGATGGATAGACACTGAAGTCAGCAATTTGAAATCTAATACGCATAAGTGCTGTGTAGAATGGTAAAAAAGGTCCCAAAGTGGTCTGGTGGGATTAGGGTACACCGAGGGGGCAAGCGGCCCAGTGAGGCTTTTTAGAGGAAGCAATGAAACAGCGGAATTTAGAAGGATGAATAGATGTGTGTCTGAGAGGGGAGAAGATAGGAAAGGCTTTCTCAGCATAGAAACTGTGAAGGAATTAGTGAGGCAGAGCTGCTGTGAAGGACTAGAAGACAGTTTCATAGCACTATGCAGAATTGTGGGGCTCTTCCAATAATTTACTGAACTTTCAGACAAATTGAAAACACTTTGGGCCAGAGTGTTTGAAGGGAAACCTCCTGGATAATGAATCTCTGCTCATTTGGAGCAGAGCATTAATTAGTTCCTTTCCCCCACTGTATTTCTAGCTGTCCAGGAAGTCTTTTCTTCCTACCCCTTTTATTCACAAATAGTATCAGAGGGTAAGTCATTCTTTTATTCAAAGACTATTTTTTGGTGGCTTCTGGGATGTGCCAGGCCTTGTGTGTGTGTTGTTTTTGCAGAGCAGATACCCATAAACATTATTCTTAGGCCAGTAGGAGGCTGGATGTGGAGACAGAGGACAGCAGAGCCAGTGGACTGTAGCAACGACGCCCACGTGGCCACGAAGTACTGGAAATGTGGCTGGAATTACTGATCTAAATGTTCACTCTTTTGGAATCATATATTTATTTCAAAATTGAAAATTAACATGTGTTATTTCATTCAGTTATTGGAGAGAGTCTATGTCTGCTTGGAACTGCTTGGGCATATGAATCTACTCTAAATCTTTCAACTCTACATTTGATGAATTCTAAATACAGATTAAATATTTCTGATGCAACCCAGCATTCCTGTTGAGGGGTTTGCTGTAAGTGTAAAATATAGTCCAGATTCTGGAGAGATGTTGATTGCATATTGAAGAGATAATAAATATTTTGGATGTATTTTGAAATAGTTTTTATAAAACTATTTAAAAAAATAATCTCCCCTGTTTCTTTTCACTTTTTAGATATAGCTATTAGAAAATTGGAAAGTATGTGGGTTGAATTCTATTTCTACTTGATGGTGCTATGCTAAACCAGAGTTTTGAGTAAATGAATGAACTGTGTTAATTTATCAGGGTTATTATATGCAGAACAAGATGATAATAGAACACATGCAAAGACATATTTATTTGTCCATCTCTCAGTTGCCCTCACCAGGCCTCAGGATATTGAATCCAGGAGGGCTTTATGGTACCCAGAGGTCAGCCCAGCCTACGGTGCTTTTCAGAGCAGACTTGTCCAAGCCAGAGGCCTAGGGCACCAAACGCAGTCCAAATTAGGGGCGTGATCACACCAGTAATGACTAGAGGTGTGGGGGTGGCAGGGAGAGAAGGACATTGATGGTGGCTCTGACTGGGGTCCCAAGACAATTTTGGCTACAGCCTTCATAATCCAGAAGATCCATCCCCT
>PVIJ01013006.1:0-46983 GCA_004024925.1 Scalopus aquaticus | reverse complement strand
TTGTTGCCTGTATTTTTAATGTGTGCCATCCTCTCAGGTGTGAGGTGGTATCTCATAGTGGTTTTGATTTGCATTTCCTTGGTTATAAGTGATGTTGAGCATTTTTTCATGTATCTGTTGGCCATTTGCTTTTCTTCTTTGGAGAAGTGCCTTTTGAGCTCTTCTGCCCATTTTTTGATTGGGTTATTGGCTTTGTTTTAGTTGAGTTGTGTGAGTTCCTTGTAAATTTTTGCTATCAGTCCTTTAGCAGATGTATTGTGTGCAAAGATCTTTTCCCAGTTGGTAGGATGCCTGTTAGTTTTGGTTAATGTCTCTTTTGCTGTACAGAAGCTTTTTATTTTGATGTAATCCCATCTGTTTAGCTTGTCTTTCACTTCCTTCGCTTTGAGGGATGTGTCTTTCAAGATTTTGCTGAGATATATGTCGTGTAGAGTCTTGCCTATATTTTCTTCTATACATTTTATGGTTTCAGGTCTTACATCCAGGTCTTTTATCCATTTTGAGTTGACTTTTGTGCAGGGTGTGAGATAGTAGTCTAGCTTCATTGTTTTGCATGTGGCTGTCCAGTTTTCCCAGCACCATTTATTGAATAGACTGTCCTTGTTCCACTGCATTTTCTTTGCTCCTTTGTCAAAGATTAGTTGTTCATAGATATGTGGCTTTAATTCTGGGTATTCTATTCGGTTCCATTGGTCTTTCTGTCTGTTTTTGTTCCATTACCATGCTGTTTTAATTATTATGGCTCTGTAGTATAGTTTGAAATCAGGGAGTGAAATTCCTCCGTTTTCTTTCTTTTTAGTTAGTAGGGCTTTAGCTATGCGAGGTTTTTTGTGGTTCCATATGAATTTCATCAGTCGTCGATCTATTTCTTTGAAGAATGTCGTTGAGATTTTTATTGGAATAGCATTGAATCTGTAAATTGCTTTTGGTAGGATTGCCATTTTGATAATATTAATCCTTCCAATCCATGAAGAAGGGATGCCTTTCCATCTTCTTGTGTCTTCTTCTATTTCTTTCAACAGAGTTTTGTAGTTTTCTTTGTATAAGTCTTTTATGTCTTTTGTTAGATTTATTCCCAGATATTTGATATTTTTGGTTTCGATTTTGAAGGGGATGGATTTCTTAATTTCTTCTTCTTCAGATTGGGTGTTTGCATAGAGGAATGCCACTGATTTTTGTGCTTTGATTTTGTATCCTGCTACTTTACTGATCTAGTCTATTATTTTGAGTAGTTTTTCTATGGAGTTTTTGGGGTTTTGTATATATGTTATCATATTGTCTGCAAATAGAGAAAGTTTAATTTCTTCCTTTCCTATTTGGATCCCTTGAATGTCTTTCTCTTGTCTAATTGCTCTGGCTAGGACTTCCATTATTATATTGAAAAGTAATGGTGAGAGTGGACATCCTTGCCTTGTGCCTGATCTTAGGGGAAAGGCCTTCAGCTTCTCACCATTGAGGATAATATTGTCTGTGGGTTTGTCGTATATGGCTTTTATTATGTTGAGGTACGTTCCTTCTATCCCAAGGATTTCAAGGGCTTTTATCATAAATGGGTGTTGTACTTTGTCAAATGCTTTCTCAGCATCTATTGACATGATCATATGGTCTTTATTTTTCTTTTTGTTGATGTGTTGGATTACACTGATTGATTTTCGGATGTTGAACCATCCTTGTGTCCCTGGAATAAATCCCACTTGGTCGTGGTGTATTATCTTATGGATGCATTGTTGGATCCTATTATCAAAGGCTATTATAGATTTAAACATGTTGTAAGTCACATTAATAAGTTTTTCCCAGTGGTAAATTATTAACATTTGTGAATGAATTAGTGCATCTGTGACCATATACTTACTATATAAAGAATATTATGCTGATTAGCTACACTTTTAGATTGGTAATTTTTCTAAAATGTTATCGTCCTTAATTCATCTATAGAAATGAAAAAAGAATGAAAGTATATTGTGAATATTAAGTTATGAAATTGTAGTATGGTTCATATGGTTCACCTTTAATAGTTTATCTTGATTCTCATCTTCTTGAAGAGTCCCCAGGCATCATTGCTAAAAGCTCCATCCTTGAGTTCTTCTATACCTTTTATCCTTACACCCATTGTTACCTGCCCTCTTCCCTTCCCTTTCATCTACTTACACACCCTCCACCCTGGTGTTTGCCCTTTGTAAGGCATTGTGCAGATGTTGGTCATGTAATGAACAAAATACAGTCCTTGCCCTAAAGGGGTTTACAATTTTGTAGGTGAAAACTTAACAATGATAACAGCAGCTACAGCAAACATTTATCGAACTCTAAATTTATGCCAGGCACTGCAATAAACATTTTAAATATATTATCTCACTTAATCCTCAGAGCAACCCTGGAAGTACCATGTAGAGGTGAAAAAAATGATTGCTGGCTAGAAATATCAGATATGAGGGTGAGTTTGATTTTAGGGAGAGCTTATCTGGGGCCCATAAGCCTTAAATCTGATATTCTCACTGCACAAAGCTGCAAGTGTTTTGTATGTATATAATTCATATAAACTTTGACTATTCTTCCACTGCTAAGATATAGGAGAGGCATTGGGGAGGGGGAACCCACAGGATGTCTAGACAAAGGCAGCCTGGGGGAAGGTATCTTCTACAGTGAAGGAATAAGCAGGGTCTTAGTTGCTCACAGGCACACAGTGTGTGCAGTCAAGAATGGAAGGGAACCTTGAGTCCAGATTTGGGAAGAAGCATTTCTTCACTATCTTTCAGGTTTTGTCCTCTGCTATATTTTAATAATGTGAGCATATTTTTACATCCTAGTTTGAAGATTTTTTTTTGATTTATTATCTGTGAGCAGCCGTGATGGCAGTTGTAAAGCAGCAGGAACTTTGGAAACACAGAGAAGTTGAGTAACTTTCCAAGGTCACAGGGCTAGGGAGTGCCAGAGTGGTACTTGAACCCAATATCAAGATATTTGTCTCTTGTACTTGTTCCACTTACGTGATGCTCACTGGATATGAGCTTGTATCACACAGAGCAACTGCTTAGAGGCAGACCAAGCTGGGCATGAATGTGCTCTGGACTTGCTAGTGCCATCATCTTGGGCCTGTAAATCTTCCAGAACCTCGCTGTCCTCACATGCAGAGGTGGCTAGTGCAGAGGACATGGACAGGCTGCTGGAAGGATTAAATGAGATAATGCAGATAGAGCACCAGATAATGCAGCTATCTGGCACGCGGAAGATCCTCCATAAGTATCTGTGCTCTGTTCTGGTCTCCTGCCTCTACTGGATTTTAGTTCCCCAAGGGCAGATGCCTGTTTACAGTGGGGACTCAAGAACTACTGATATCTGAATAGGGCTTTTTGGAGCCTTGTCAGAACAACCTTTCCAACTTTTAGTTCTCCAATTAACTTTAGACTTTCTCCTAATTTGATGAGAATCATAGACTTGAACACTGGCCCTCAAAATTGGTCATCATCATCACTATCAACTTCAAAGCCTTCAGCAGAAAAGATCTTCACGGGTGACATCTGAGAATCTTCACCCTCTCCCCAGTGATTCATATGACCTACCAGTTTGGAGCACTGCTAACCTCAGGCTCTTGCATTTTCTGCAATAGTAGAGTGTCCTGTATAGGGTCACCAAATAAAAATACAGGATGCCTCATTAAATTTGAATTTCAAATAAACAGTGAATACTATTCTTGCATAAGTTTGTCTCAAATATCACACAAAACATACTTACGCTAAAAAAATATTCATTGTTTATCTGAAATAAAAATTTAACTGGGTGTCCTGTATTTTTATTTGCTAGATCTGGCAATCTCAGTCCCATAACATGGGAGGCATGGGGAAAGAGAGGCCAACATTTCATGTAGTTTCTATCAGCCTCTGAGATGTAGAGTGCTCTCCTGGCCCACTTTCCACTCAATAAAAAAACTAACTGAGGTTGGCTAAGTCTCCTGAGATTTAATTTCTCCCACGACAGGCACTATTTTGCATAATCCATGAGTGAAGGTGAATTTAGGTATTGTGGTGGAAAAGATTTTTCTGTGAGAAGTTCTGGCGCCCTTGGGGTTCTAAAGGGTTACCCTTTTGTCATGATACTGGGGAAGCTTGTGGCAAAATAATGCTACTTGTAGTCTCTCTCCTCTACTCACCATCGGCTCCAGTTCCGTAAGCTTGTGTTGCTTTGAATCCCCAGCCCTCGCTCCTCTTATTTCTTTTTATGATCTGCAAAAGGCTGAAAAGATGAAAAACTGTTCTGCGCTTAATCGAAAGTCTATCTAATAATAATGAGTCCTGCAGCAGGCTTGTAAAGAACGCAGATCAGACCCACTTAACCATAATGGTCCTACAAAGTAATGAAGACTCAAGTGGTCCTTATTAGGTATCAAGCTGTGAATCAGAACTCATCTAACATTCTGATTGCTGAAGGAAATCGGTAATTGATGTGACAGAATGGCCATTATTATTATTATTACTTATTTTTTTTTTCTATCTAGACTTAGCCGCCAGAAGCCTGCCCAGCCTCCTTGGGGTATACCAGGTGTGCAGGGTGAGTGTTGCCCTCCCATTAAATCTTCCAACAGGGACTCTAATAAATTTTGCATTGAAATAAGTAATGACCACATTTAACGACCAGTTTGTCTGAGTGTTAACAGCTTGTAAGCCAACAAACTGGCCATTAACAAGTGTCAACTTCTGCTTTCTGGTTAAAACAATCCATTCTCATCCCTCTCCTGCTTGTGTTGGGGACATATGCAAATTTCTGGTTGGCTTTTCATTTTTCCTCTGATAGGCGACTGTCTTTAATCAGCTACTTCTCTGTTAATAGCTTCTTTTTTCTAGGATATAGTCCATGGATGAACAATTTTTTTTTTTTTTTTGTAATCTGGTGGTTTTTTTTTTTTTTTTTTGCCTGAGGGATGAAGGTATCCTGGCATAGTTTGTTCCCAAATGAGTTAAGTGAATAGTCCTAAAGAAAAATCTATTCTTGGATCATGAAATCTACTCTGGAGAAGGAATGCAAATAGGTTGAAAATATCACAGGGTCTGAGGCAATGTTATGTCCTCTGAGGAAATATGACAAAGGTGATTGGCTTTGCTAGAAAAGACCAGACATTTCTGTTGAAGAGTGTGTGACTGACCCACCCTTAATCCAACATGGGCCTGTGATGGGGACTGGCTCTCCTGAAAAACCCCTTTCTTACAGTCTCCTTTGTTTTTGGTTTCCTTGCTTTGGACAGATTATTAGCTAGTAAAAAGGATATGCTTTCCTCTCTCAACATACCTATAGGTATGCTGAGGATTGGGAGAGGGGGCTTAGACTTTTGGTCCTACACTGCAGTAGCTTCCTACAGACAAAAGGGAAGTTAGAAAGCAAAATGTGCAAGTTCTGCCTGGTGAAATCCACCTTTACTGTCTTACATATGTGGAGAGACATCAGATTATACATTGTTCTTGTTAATGCAGTGCTTCTCAAACTACTTGTGCATAAATTTTCCCCCATTCAGTAGGATGACTTTTCATTTTAATGATAGTTTCTTTTGCTATGTAGAAGCGTTTATTTTGATGCAACCCCATTTGTTTATTTTTGCTTTTATCTCCCTTATTGTTGGAGTCCAGTCCCAAAGGACATCTCTGAAGTCAATGTTGTAGAGTATATTGCCTATGTTTTCTTCTATGTATTTTATTGTTTCATGTCTTATGTTCAAGTCCATTTTGTTTAATTTTTGTGTATGGTCTGAGATAGTGGTCTAATTTCATTATTTTGCTTGTGACTATTCAGTTTTCCCAAAACTTTTTATTGAAAAGTCTTTCTTCCCTTAGCACATATTCTTGGCTTCTTGTCATAGATTAACTGTCCATATAGGTGTTGCTTTATTCCTGAGCTCTCAATTCTATTCCTTTGGTCTATATGTCTAGTTAGTTCCATTACCTTACTGTTTTGATTATTACATATTTGTAATACAGGTTGAAGTCCAGGACTGTGCTACTGTACTTCTTTTTTGCTCAGGATTGCTTTGGCTATTCAGGGTATTTGTGGTTCCAGATGAATTTTCAGTAATGTTTGTTTTTATTTCTTTAAGGAATGCCATTAAGACTGTGGTATGGATTGCACTGAATCTGTATATCGCTTCGGGTAGGATGGCCTTTTTGACAATGTTAATTCTTCTCATGCATGAGCAGGGACAATCTTTTCATTTCTTTGTGTGTTCATTTTCTTTTAACAATGTGTTATAGTTTACTTCGTATAAGTCCTTCACCTCCTTTGTTAAGTTTATTTCTAGGTAGTTAATTCTTTTTTGATGTAACTGTAAATGGGATTGTTCTCTTGATTTCTTTCCTCTTCTGTCTCGTTTGCATATAGGCAGGTAACTAATTTTGTATATGATTTTGTAACCTCATTTTGCTGAACTGGTTTATTGTTTCAATTAGTTTTTTAGTCTTTAGGTTTATTATCATGTCATCTGCAAATAATAATAGCTCTACTTTTTCTTTCCCAGTGTGGATTCCTTTTATACCATCTTTTGCCTAATTACTCAAAGTAGGACTTCCAGTACTGTTTTAAGTAGTAATGGTGAAGGCGAACATCTTTGTTTTTTACCAAATCTTAATGGAAAAGCTTTCAGTTTTTCACCATTGAGAATGATAATAACTGTGGACTTGTTCATGTATGGTTTATACTATGCAGAGGTATGTCCCACCAGTTTTTTTGAGGGTTTGCATCATACCTTAATAGTTATTGTCTTGGTATATGTTGATATAATCATACGATTTTTGTCTTTTCTTTTATCTATGTGGTAATTTATATTGATTGATTTTCAGATGTTGAACCATATTTGTGTCCCTGGGATAAATCCCCCTTGCTCATAGTATATAAACCTTTTAATGCATTGTTGGATTCAGTTTGCTAAGATTTTGTTGAGGATTTTTTCATCTTTGTTCATTAAGGAGATTGGTGTATAGTTTTCTGTCTTTGTGTGTGTGTGCGTGTTGCCTTTGTCTGGTTTTGGTATTAGAGTAATGTTCTCATAAAATATGTTTGGAAGTATTCCCTCTTTCTCATTTTTTTTTGAAAAGAGTTTGAGAAGGACACAGATTAACTCATCTTTGATGGTTTGTGTTTATGGTGATTTTTAGATTGCCACTGGAACAGAAATTAAAAAGCACTGTTTAAAATTGTGATTTTTGATAACACTGGTCAACGGTGAGATCATAACTGACTTAAAAGGTCCTAATCTGTAGTATCTTGGTGTGCTGAACATGACTATAGCCTGAAAATTTTTTATTAGCTCTTATTTTGAAGATATTTCATATAATTCATTTTATATGTTTCACTGTGTAAATTTATCTAATAGGACTGCAACAACATCCTAAATCAGCCTAGAATGATATAATATTGCATCGCATTGCATAATCCCATCATGCACACATCATCCAGAGTTGACTGCATCATTTTCTGATGCAATGCAATGCTACTGCCAGGCAACTGCTGAAGTAAACTGACTTCAGCAGTGCACTATATAAAGCCCTGTCAGAAAGGTTGAGCATTGAAAATATTTCAGACTTAGTGCGAGACAGTTTAAGCTACTGTTCCATAGAACTGTTATTATTTTATCCATTGAGGCACAATCCAGAACAGTAATGACTCGAAAGTGCGTGAATAGCATGGACAATTTCTGCTCTATTTGTGGGGAAGTGACATTTGCCAACCAGAAGAAAAGTATCACTTCTCAAGTGAAGAAGGCTTATCATCTTTACTTTGGATGCAATGTTAGTGACCAAGACAAGACTTGGGCCCCGCAAATATGCTGTGCTACATGTACAACACACTTTCACAGTGGTTCAATGGCAAAAGACCGTCAATGCCATTTGCAGTCCCCATGGTGTGGAGAGAGCCAAGCAACCACATCAAAGACTGTTACTTCTGCTTGGTTCCTCCTCTTTCCAGTGGAATAACGAAGCAAAAGAAGTCGATAATAGTCTACCCAAACATTCCACCTGCATTGAGATGACCGGTTTAACAACTTGCTGCAGGGTGATATGAAACAAGCATGGAATGCTTTTCACCTAGTGTCTACAAACTTTCTTGGGAATGTTAGGGCAGAAAACTACAAGGAACTAGTAGAAGACATGCTGATGCAGTATCAGAAACTTGGTTGCAATATGTCTCTAAAGATCCACTTCCTTCATCCCCATCTGAATTTCTTCCCTGAAAACTGTGGTATAGTTAGTGATGAACATGGAGAATGTTTACATCAAGATTTTGCATCAATGGAACAAAGATACCAGGGGAAATGGTCCACTACAATGCTGGCTGACTACTGCTGGACACTCCCCAAAGATGCTCCTCAACAGCTGTACAAGAGACAAGTGAAGAAATCTAAGAAGCAGTCAATGACTTGATTTTTTACAGGTATTGACTGTAGGCCTATTACTATTGGTATGCATTTCATGATGTAAACATCAATTTTTTTGCAGATTACAAAAAAACTAGAGCCAAAATTAGAATTTGACTGTCATATGTCAATTTGTATGTTGAGCACATACAAATTGATAGGAAGTGACTAATTTTATTTCAGTAACATGCCTTTTGTAAAAATTTGTTGACCAGTGTAATTTAATACTTTTTTAAAGATCATTTACATACTGTTCAAATTATATTGAAAAGCAAAACTATTTTTTTTAATTGTTATTTTTATTTATGTCTTTTACATCACTGTATATTCCCCGTAGGTTTCCCACCACCAATTCACCACAGTCCCCTGTGCTCCCCTCTCCCCCGTTCTACACCCCAATCCTCCCCGCTCTCTCGCTGATTGTCGGTCTTGTATTTGGTTCCCCTATATTCCTGTTATAAGTGAGACCATTCGATATTTTTCTTTTTCTTTTTGGCTTATTTTGCTGAGCATGATCCCTTCTAGTTCCATCCATGTTGCTGCGAATTGCATGTGTTTATCTTTTTTGAATGCTGAATAGAATTCCATAGTGTATATGTACCACATTTTCTTGATCCAGTCATCTATTTTTGGGCATCTGGGTTGTTTCCATACCTTTGCTATTGTAAATAGTGCTGCAATAAACATACGAGTGCATGTGTCCTTTTGAATTAGTGTTTTTGTGTCCTTTGGGTATATTCCCAAAACTGGTATTGCTGGGTCATATGGTAGCTCCACGTTTATTAGTTTGAGGAAACGCCACACGGCTTTCTATACTGGTTGGACCAGTTTGCATTCCCACCAGCAGTGTAGGAGTGTTCCTTTTTCTCCACATCCTCGCCAACATTTGTTGTTGCCTGTTTTTTTAATGTGCGCCATTCTCACTGGCGTGAAGTGGTATCTTATTGTGGTTTTGATTTGCATTTCCCTGATTATAAGTGATGTTGAACATTTTTTCATATAGCTGTTGGCCATTTGCTTTTCTTCTTTGGAGAAGTGTCTTTTTAGGTCTTCTGCCCATTTTTTGACTGGATTGCTGACTTTGTTTTTGTTGAGTTGTGTGAGCTCCTTGTAGATTTTAGTTATCAGTCCTTTATCGGTTGTGTTGTGTGCAAAGATTTTCTCCCAATTAGTAGGGTGTCTGTTTGTTTTGATTATTGTCTCTTTTGCTGTACAGAAGCTTTTTAGTTTGATGTAGTCCCAGCTGTTTATCTTTTCCTTGACTTCCTTCACTTTTTGGGATGTGTCTTTAAAGATTTTGCTGAGATGTATGTTGTATAGAGTTTTGCCTATATTTTCTTCTATAAATTTTATGGTTTCAGGTCTTACACCCAGGTCTTTTATCCACTTTAAGTTGGTTTTTGTGCATGGTATGAGGTAGTAGTCTAGCTTCATTTTTTTTTTTTTTGCATGTAGCAGTCCAGTTTTCCCAGCATGATTTATTGAATAAGCTAACCTTGTTCCACTGCATATTCTTCGCTCCTTTGTCAAAGATTAGTTGTCCATAGGTACGTGGATTTATTTCTGGGTTTTCTGTTCGATCATTGGTCTGTGGAAAAACAAAACTATTAAAGTTAAAAGTGAACATGAATTTTTAAAATGTTGGTATCATTTGATCACTACCAATAACCATATGAATATCAACATTAATTTCTCTCAGAGGTTTTGCTGTATGTCATCTAAGAAATCCCTGTGTTTTAATTCTAACACTGTAATTCTTAGGGTTCCTTTATCTCCTGAAGGAGATGAAGCATATTGGTAGCCTCGAATTTCAATCTGTCTCTTCAACTAACATTTATGGAACACTGGCCATTGTGAGGCAAGATGTAGTAACCTGAGTCCAAAAGAACATAAGAAATGTGCCCTGACATTCTTGGTCTTCTGTTGGAGCAGGAATGTCCAGGAGAGGATACACTGGGCATTGTGAGATGCAGACAAAGAGATAATCACTTCTAGGTAGACGTCTGTGGTAAAGGTGGGGGTGAGAGTCCAGGGATCATATTCTAAATAGAGGTCAGCAAACTTTTGTATAAGGGGTCAGATAGTAAAGATTTTAGGCTATGTGCCCCAGATGGTCTCAGTTGCAATGTTAACTCTGTGGTTGTGGCATGACCAATAAAATTTTTATTTACCAGAACAGGTGGTGGACCAGACTTAGCCTGTAGGTATAGTTTGTCATCCCTTATTATGGACCTGGAAGGGAGGATAGGAATTAGAAAGGCTGATTGTGGAGTGGAACTGTGTGTTTGGGGCAGAAGGTGGTTGTTCATGGGTGATGGAGGCAGAAACATGTTAAGAAAATTCTGAAGGACAAATTGCCAGGGGATATCAGCACAGAGGTATTTTTAGGGAAATAAAGGCAGGAAGAACATGAAAATAAATGTGGCTCAGTTCTCAAGAAATGGATGTTCAGATGAGTGATTTGAACATTAATATAAAGGTAATGGGAAAAAAATGTTGGTTGGGTCAGGCCAGGTTATGCAGCAATAAAGGTAAAAGAAAACAAAAGAGAAACTATTTCCAGATTTTTTTCATACAATGGCTCGCTTCTAGCACACGCAAATTTGATGTGGTTGAGGCTACTCTCCTGGATGAAAACCAGTCATCCTCCATATAATGACACAGTGACACAGGCTGTTTCATCTGTTGCTCTGCTATTTCAACACTTGGCTTTCTGGGTCACATAGCAGGAAAAGTAGAGATTGCTTCTCAATGTCTTGCTCCAGAAGTGATATCCTCTGTCATTGATAGCAATGGTTAGAATTCAGTGCATTGTTATTTGCAACTACATGAGGACAGGAGAAGAAAAACAGAACATGTGAGCACTGAAAATCTCTACCGCATTCTTTGTAGGCAGAATGAAGTCAATGATGGGCTGGAAGAAGGTGGCAGAAAGGTAACATGATCATAGCTTACCTTTGGAAGATTCCTCTAGAGATGGGTATAGGATGGCTTGGAGTAAGGAAAGGCAGGGAGACCCATTAGGAAGTTACTGTACAAGTCCAGTTAGGAGGCAATAAAGGACTGAACTGAAGTGGTGGCACAGGACATGGGAAGGAAATGAATGATGTGATGGAACTCAGGCTTTATTGGGCATGGGGGAAAAGAAAACTCTGGGGAGAAAGGTATTTCTTTGGATTATAGCTTAGGAATGTTCTCAGGCAAGTCAGAAAGGGATAAGTTATAGGTGGTATACAATTTAATTTTAGGGGCATATTGGTTTTAGAGTGCTGTGGGGGTATTCAAGTAGAAGCTTCAAGAATAATAATGAGACAGGGAAGCCCACTTTCCACAAAATCAAGGTGAGAAAGTTCAAAAAGGGAGCAAGTTCAACTGTTAAAGTCTGCATGAGGATGAAAGGGCATGTCGTAACAGATGCTGTTGGTGTACTGCTAGTTTCCGTTGGGTCCCCTTGGGTGTTTCTGGGTGTCCCTTCCTAGTCTAAAAGTGCTTTGGCTCCAGCTGCCTACACCTGCAACTCCTCTTGTGAAGAAGCCTTCAGGCTTTTGGAGTGACTTTGCTGGTAAGCTTAGAGAGGAGCAAAAGTCCAGAGTTCACCTTCCCCTACTTTCCATTCTGAGACTTGAACCCTTGACTACCAGTTGGGGAGGACGAAAGTCCAGCTCCCTTGCCTTAGGTGGGGACAACTCTGAGATACAATTTACAATCTAGAACTTTGCTGTGGGACTTTGTTTGACTTCTTCCCCTACACTGCCCTGCAGCCCTATCCCCTTACTTTTTTTTTTCAATACTGTCTTAATAAACCACTTGCCTATGAGTCCTCAAGGCATGGTTTGCTTCTAGAACATTGGACTATGATAGTGTGGTTTGGTAAGACAAGTGTTGCTCATGAAGCAACACCTAGTAAATCTTGAGAGTCTAGAGTACTGAGAAGCAGGTGCCAGGTTGTAAGATGACCGAATGATAAGGACTGGCTGGAGACATCTGCAGGGCATATTAAGTGGAAAATTTGATATGTTCAAGAGAATGATAGGCCAATGTGGACAAATAAGGTGACTTATTTGATTTTTAGACTAGATGAAATCTGAACATATGGGTGATCAGAGAAGATGAAATTAATGAAAGGGAGACAATGAATGAGATGTGAGGTACAGGCAGAGACAATCATGAAGAAGGCAGTAAATAAAATCTCCAGACCATAGACAGGGGCTGGCATTACAAAAGAGATGGCATAATGTGTCCTTGGGCACAGATACGGGAACAGAAGCAGGTTAACTTGAGGGTGAGAGTAACAAAACAGACAGGGAAGATGGTAGAATGCAGAATGGGGAGGAGATGGTAGAACGTCATTTGTTCATTGTAGAGATTATAAAAATGTTAGAAGAGCTAAAGTTACTTAGTTGGCAAATAGCATAGTTGAGACCAGGAGTAGGTCCCTTTGTGGCTCCTATACTTTGATGTCACTGTCCTAAGCAGCCAGCCCACTTGCAGAGAGAAATGGAGACAGTGGAGAGGACAGTGACTTTCCTCTCCTTTGGACAGTGGAGAGGATGCTGATAAACACACTTCTTTCTGGTGACAGAGTGAGAACAAGGTAGAGTCTTAGTCTCTTTGAGACAGGTCCTCCTGAGTGACATGGGACACACTCAATGTGACAGTCTTAACAAAATGAACTGTTGCATGGAAAAGCATCTTTCAGTACAAACAAATGTGGATTTGGGAGAAAATACTTTGGGGAGGAGGAACTATGTGCTGGTTCCCAGGACAGTTTTCAAGTTGTTGTAAAAGCGTATGATATTTTAAAAATGCCTTTAGTATGGTACCGTAAGCACTTAAAGAAGTTCACCAACAAAGAGATGCCTAACAAGTTTGCTGACTTGGAAAGGGGTGGAGGTCAAGGTAGGAAAGAGGTGGAAGGGGTCTTATAATTTTTTTTGCAAAGGTCTGGAATTTAGCTTAAGTCATTTGCTATTGGGCATTAAAAAGGGGCCTTTATTTTTGCAAGAGGATTTATGACCTTTTATATGTTTATTTTTCCTTCACTATTAGACATCCAAGGAAGAAAGAACACAAGGGTCAGAGACTCCCTCTGTCCAGCAATAGACCACATACCCCCAGGTTCCCAAGCTCAAGGTGGTCTCTGGAACAGAGATACTGTTACTGACTGGGGCTGAGAGAGTGCCTCACTCCCTATTTAAGGGTTAACCCTCTTACCCTCATTTTCACCCCATTCAATTCGATGCCACCTGTCCATCCATGACCAGTATCATTCACTGACTCTCCCCTTGCTCATGTTTTCATGCCATTCACTGTGTATGTAGCCCTCAGTTTGGTTGGTGAGACATAGTAGGATAAGCTATAGTAGTTGCCCTCAAAACATTTTCCTGGTAGGTGGGGGAATCCTTTTTATATACCCAAGGAGTTAATAATTACTTTTACTAATCAATTTAAAGCAATTTTGAGAGTTGATGGGAGATTGTTAGTCTGTATGCTTAAGGATTCAGAAGGAGAGATTCCTGGACTGGACTGGGTGTTCTATGAAGGTTTCTTAATAGAAGTGGGGGGACAGCCAAATCTCGAAGATCTGGCAGAATCTGGTCTATCAGGTGGGGGTGGGGCATTTACATTAATGCACACACTACATACATATTTATTATCTGTAATGTATGTTTCAGTAGATTCAGTGCATAAAGGGGACATCGATCTGTTTTTATTCCCAAGGCAAATGAGCTTACGTGGACAGCATGGAAGCTCATTAAGTGCCTGGTGAACTGGAAGGCAGTTTCTGAGAGACTGTAATGCTGAGAGCCTGGCACCCCTGAAAGGTTGCTCTATCAGTGTTTAGTGAGGGATTCAGAATTGCCAAGGTCCTACTAAGGAGCTACTACAGAGGTCATGGGGGGAGAGTGGGTATTGCCACTGCCCTTGTGAACTGCACGGTCACTGATGAGAGACGGACAATACAGGGAGAAAGTCAGCACTTCAAGGCTCGTGGCATTAAGCAGTACACCAAAATGACTAGAGGAATTGGGGTAGATGGTAGTGAGGGGGAGTGGAGAAAAGTGCTGATTATACTGAGCATAAGTTTTTTTAAAAAATCAGACTTCTGGGTTTTTGGAGAAAAAGTTAAAAACTGAAGCAAAGACAATAAAACTTTATGAAGGGAACACATGACTGCTCTCAGGAGACTTGGTATTGAGTCTGAGCATCTTAATTCTTTCATTTTATATCAACATGTGGCTTTCACCTAGGATGTCATGGTAGAGTAGATAAGCTTAGAGAAGCAACTTCTACGTTTACCACCAAAACCTGTGCTGAATCATTAATTTTCTCTTCTTTCTCACCATTCTTAGGGGCAGAGCCAGAACTGCTAATGTGCCACTATAACTGCTCCTTTGAGGTTTACCTCTTTTCTCAGTGTGTGGCCATTCACCTATGGAGGTGCTAAGGAGCTGCTGAGTGACAGGGGTACACCGTGTGGGGTGGAGGAGTAAGGAAAGAAGGTGGAGGGCTTGGGGTAAATGTGAAGGCTTGAATCCACATTTCTGAAATTAACAAGTGTCCCTCCATGGACAGAAACACTTTTTACTAATTGATAGATTGATCTCCCATTTCCCATTTTAGGGATGGTCCCATCTTGGCTTCAGATTTAGTTCTTTCTTGATCACACGCTGGCTTTGGATAAAAGTCCTTCTATGGTTGGAAAGAGAAATTTCACAGATAACCCAGAGGTAACCCAGCCGGAAAGCAAAGAGTGGATTGTGCCATACCTAATTGACAGTGGAGGGGTAACCTCAGGTTACGTGCCTTTCGATGAAAGTTCCATATTAGCTGTTTGCTTGGAAGGAGCAGATGTTTTGGCTCTGGTGGTCACTGCTCACCTCTGTCTGGGAGGTGCATCAATCACTTTAATTATAATGGAACGTGGGGCCAGGAACTGAAGGAGAAAAATCAACCCAATCCCAAGAACAATCTTTCTTGATGAATTCTCCCCTAAATCGAAACAATTCACTGGGTATCCCAGCTGGGGTTCATATGCTTTTGATTACTGTGGGCTATTTAGCTCTACAAAATGACAGGCTGCTTAATGGACTTTTAATGGTTATAGGTTTCTCTCTCTTTTTTTAATGAGCTTCACCAGTTTGTTACTAATGCCCTGTAGAAATTTGGCAATGGGCCAGACTTGATGTTACACATTTCTGGTTTCCAGGCGGCATACATGTAACCATGTAGCCAGTGGGGAAGTGTGTTGCCAATCGTAGGGTAATGCCATTAGGGCAGGGAGAGTGGGAAAGCTAATTGAGTGCCCTGTCTTCCTAATAATTATGTCATGGTAGAGATGGTGGTTGTATTTTGTAGCTGAAGTTACCCTGAAGGTTTCAAGGGCCTTGGGCTCACAGGTGGCAGGAGAGTTTGTGATGCTGAGAGTGGGCTGGACTTCTTATTTCCACATGGTTGGTGATAGGTGCCCCCCACCCCTACCCCATACCCTCAGTTGTATCCTGTCCACCAAAGAACCTGTGAACATCTAAAGAACAGGGCCAAGATTTATTCAATCGTGTTTGTATCCACAGTGCCTGGTGCCAGATTGACCTACAGTAGGTATTCAATTCAAGTCTGTTGAATGAGAAACACAACAATTTGGAAGAGTGAGGAAGAAGAGCTTCTTTTACTGAAGGAGCTCCGTTTCTGGGTCTCCAACAAACACTATGAGAGGGGTTATCCCCAGTCACTGATAGCAATAGCGACTCCCATGTCTTGCCTTGCACCAAACATTATGCTGTTGGTTCTTTCAACGGTGTTGAGCTGTGGCAGTGGTATATTGACATGGGTTTCACAACCAGCTTGGGGCTGGGATGGATTAGGGAAGAACACAGATTTGTAGCATTTGCTGATTTCTCTGGTCCATACTCCCACTACTCTTTCAGTCTCTGTTTGAAATAGACTATTTCAAACTACCAATGTGATGTCAGTCAGCTGGGGAAATTTCAGAAAATTTAGGGTTGGTGATTGTGAAGCATGGTGAACATAGTATTAGAGGTAAGAACATCCCATTTGACAGATGCCAAAAATAAGGGTAAAGATGTAACTAACAGGCCAAGGTTGTGGAGGAAGTAAAGGACAGCATCCTGGTCTGAAACGACTTCGAAGACCATGCTCTTACCTGTTGCACACACACCTTCCTCAGGTCGTTTTCCGTGCTACTAGAGCAGACACATAGCTAGGCAGTCGGCAGTGTGGCTGTGCTTTCCTGGGGCTGCTTCTGTAGGTTATGGAGGACACTTGCTGTAGAATTTCCGCTAAGTTGTCCTGGTTCCTGGGCCACCCCTCCTTACCCATGCTCTGGTCACCTCATTTACTTGATGGAGGTTTTGCTTCTTAGCTTACAATACTATGGACTCTGGTCCTCTTGTGAGGTATTTCATAGGGTGCTACTTCATTTTACAGAGATTAAAGAGTTGAGCTGATGCCAACCAGCTAGTCAGGGACAACACTGGAAATAAAATCAAAATCTGATTCCTAATCTAAAGCACTTTCCCTGGAACAGCAGTTTGGTTTCCGTCTCTTAAGAATAATAATCAGGACTTGAAGTTTTTAAAAAAGTAGATGGGGTTGAATTTTCCTGCCCTGTTGCTGATATTCTTCCTCACTGCTGGCTCCCATTTTGAAAGATTCAACTTGACTTCCCTTGATTCAGGAGCAATGAGCCGAGAATTCAAGGACAGGCACCAGGAGCATGTTGTGAAGTGAATGCAGCAAACATGAAAGACATTCTTTGGGAGCTTTAGGGGATAGGGGGAGGGGGTGGGAGAAAAGGTGGGGGTTCCTTGCTGAAATACCCTCATATTTCAGAGTCCCGAGATACTCCTAAATCACACCCGGGTCATATGGTGCCTATACTTGTCTCTTGGCCCAGGGTGAAAACAGTTCACGTTGTAAAATTAACTTTCCACATTTGGCTGGCCCACGCGGGCCAGCTTTCTTTCAAAGTGAGTTTGAGAATGAATGAATGAATGTGTTGACTGGGTTAGTGTTCTTAGGGGAGCCTTCTTTGCATTGGACTTGGAGAAGGATTAAAGCTAGTTTTGAAAAGTGTTGGTGCTCTCCCAAACACAGCACGCTGATAGAATTCTGGTCGCACTTTTATTTGCTATGGAAAAAAATGCTCTAGTTTCATGGAAGAAATAGCCCAGCAGATGGTGTTTGGTGGATGGCATGAATGTAGCCTTGTAAATAAGCATTCAAAATAGACCAGCTTGCCCCCAAATTTACCATCTGCCCCTTACCCCATGAGGTCCACAGGTGGTAAAAAAGAAGGAAGGAAATGGATGCTTTTAGTTGTTATTGTTACTATTTTAGTATCTCCAAATTATGGAAATTCCCCAAATTAGAGCATTCTTAAATCTGGTTGTAAAAATTTAGAGAGCAATGTCTCCAATTTAATAGATATTTTAGGGCTTAATCTAGTTTAAGAAAAACTGTCTAAATGGCATTGTCCTGTCTGTCTTTTATTTCCCAATGGCTTCTGATATGCTCCTCTTTCTGCAGCTTTCATAACTGAGGGCCTTCTTATACTCTCTCCTGGCTCTGGCCAAGACTCAGTCACTATTTCCATCTCCAAAAGAATCAGGATAGTCTAAAGTGCATAGGATCCAGAGTCATGCATATAAGGGTTTGAACTCTTTTAGCTGCAGAGCAGTGGAAGAGTTACTCTAACACTGTTTCCTCATCTGTAAATGAGAAAACGAGTGTGGTTAGTAAAACTATTAGAGAAGGTTGTTAAGATTAAATGAGAAAGTGTACCTATAACCTCAGGACATTGTAGTCAATGTTCAAAAAATGTTGTTCTATCATTGCTGTCATCAATGTCATCATCATTACCACCACCATCTCAACTAAATTACACAGCTCTAAAACTGGAGAGTCAAGGGTAATCGTGAGTATTGGTGATTTCAGGGATCATATGAAGGGTGGTGGAACTCATTAGCCTGATTGCTCTTACTGTCTCCCCTCTCTGCCCCTCCCCAGATAAAAAGGGGATTCCCATAGGCCATAGGTCACCGGTCAGAAATTGACTCAGATGAAATGCTTTATAAAGCTTTTGGTGGGTTGGGCTGACTATTGAGGTGGAAAAGATTGAAGCCAAGAATTTTTCACATTGTAAATGGTGGGTGATTCAGTGGTTTACACTGAGAATTGGGATTAGGAATCTGAGGTCAGAATATTTTAAGGATGTGACTCTATTTTTAACACTGGAGCCATGGGAATTCTTGAGTTTTGATTTCTTCCCACTTGTGGAGAAATAGAAAGTATGGGTTTAACCTATAGAATTAGTTTGCTCAGATCTGGGTTTACGTAAAAACTTCCAGGGGGCTAGATTTAGAAGATGCTAGCTTCCAAATTTTTGTTGCATTTTCATAGACTTAGGAACAGAATGTGTGGAATTCAGGACCCAAGAAAGCAATGTGTAGAGCACATTTTTTATATGGAACTTCTTATTAGGGGGTAATTGTCTGTATTTTTAGTGATTGTGCTTACACTTAGAAGATGGGGTGTAAATTATTGAAACAAGAAAGAACAGATGTTCTAAATATGGCCTACAGCTCTTCGAAAAGAAGAGAAGGAAATTTGACCTGTAATAACTTATCTCTCTAAGATTTACCTGGTTCTTTTCTCAGGAACTTTTAAATGACAAAATCATAGGGTTTTAGTAATGAAAGGTATTACAGAGGTTTTCCACTTCCCATCTCCTCGTGTAAGGCAACTCCAACAAATTGACACACAATCAACCCCCATATACCACCCAGGATCCAGAAGCAAAGGTTGAGCAAGTGTCCTTGTTTTCTTGGTAGAAAAGGTCAGGATCATCCCATTCTTTCAGGCTCTTCTTATGCTAACAGTTGATGCTGCTGAGCTCACTGCATGATAGCACATCATTATCTTTAATAAATATTAATTGAGTGTCTAGCCTAGTGTGCTCAAAGTTCGTGATGAATACAGCATGCCTCGTGCCTTTAAAGACCTTAACACCTTCAAGAAGTAACACTGGCATTCTATAAAGAAGGAGTCTACAGTTTATAAATATTCTGCTAAAAAAATATAATTGAGGGTCCCAGCCCAGTGGCTAGGGTGGGGTTTTAGGGCTGACTTTCTGCTTCTTCCCTGTGAGAATTTGAGTAAGTCACTTGGCATTTTTAAGCTTCTTTCCCATCAACTTTTGAAAATAGCTGTACCTTCTATTGATACTTCTGAATTTTGAGGCACAAGTGAAATCATGGAGTTGCTTATAAATTGTGAAATAAAGTAGAAATTCAAGGGGTCAATAGAAATAGAAGGGATACACTCACTGGGTCTGTATTCATAGAATGGAGAATTCAAGTAATTTATCATTCTATTTGTTATCATCATAATCACTATCTTCATTATTAACATCCAGGAGTTTTCACTAAATATCTTTTTGTATTTGATAACTTTTCACACTTTGGCATCTTACAACAAACAGCCACTTTCAACACACCCAGAGAACTGTGAAAAAACAAAGTTTAGGGCATCTAATTTATATCATCTAGTTGTATCTTTCAGTTATCCGTGTCACTTTTTATATTTGTACGTGGCAATCTGTGCTATAGCTTGGTTTTTTCTTCTTAGTCACACTATGTTCAACAGAGTGAGACAGTTGAATCGAACCCCAAAGTTGGAGCTTAAATTTTTTCTGTATCCAGAACACATAATGCTGGCAGTTGTAGATTTGACAGTGATGTGGTACAGGGACATTATTCCTCATATCAAGGAATTTTATAAAGCTGCAAATGACTTTCAGAAACAATTCCTGGATCTAACAGAAGGCAGATGTTTTGAAAGGATACTATATTCCAGTGTTAAGATTCTTAGTAATTTGGTTAGCAAGACTAAAGTAAACATTCCAACTTGTACCTCCTTTAGAGATGTCTTTGTTTGCTTCTGAAGCTACCTGAGGATCAGGTAGTTTACTCTTGTTCAAAGAATTTTATTTGAGTGACAATGTATTCAGCCTCCCTCATAGCCAGAAGTTAGCAGTTAGATTAAGAAGAAATTGTTGGGTGTGACTTCCAGGAAAGCTCATTGAAAAAGGAACAGTAGTTGACATGCACCCCCTTTTGCACTCCCTACTTTTCCTGTTCCATACCTGGATATGCATGTGACTACTGGAGCTTCTCCAACAACCATATTAGGCCATAAGGCAACCTGGAAGATGGAAAATACCTATTAAAGATGATGGAAAATAAAGCTAGATGGAGCTTGACAGCATGGCTGATGCTAAGCAATCCTGGATTGCCTTGTTCTGGTTTTCTTTCACATGAAGAGGAAACAAATTATTTAATCACTGTTATTTCCAGACACTGTTACTGGCAGTTAATTCTTACTGATACAGATGCCTTCCCCCCAATGAGTAGCGCCCTTGTTTCTTTGCAGCTAGCTCCTGGAAACACTGTTGGTCCACACTGATTCACAAGCCCCTACACGAGCAAAGTTGGACTCAGCTTCTGCTAATGAGTGGAGAAATTGCTTGTGAATACAATGCTGGGATTATAAGGTGCTGGCAGCTATGCCAGAATAATAAGGTCAGACGGAAAATCATACCAGTAAATATCTCCAGTAAATATCCTGTCCCACTCCTGTGCCCTCCAAATATCATAGTCCAGATCTACAGTTCATATGGTAGGATTGCAGCCTCTGCTGCCCAAACCCATCATTTCTGTCCACAGGGAGAATGATAAGGGTCTTGGGTACCACTCCAAATTTTTCTCTGTGTAAGTTACGTAGCAGGAGTCCACATTTGTTCTGACTTGTAACTGAAATCCTTGTATGAGTTTCTTTTTCTTAGCAGTTTCATCTATAATCTCAAAGATGGTAGCTGCAATTCACTTGGCCAAACTCACCCACATTTGTCTGAGTGACACACAGGCCTGGAAGAGACTCAGAAGCTACCTACTGAGGATAATTCCTCAGCTCCTTAGATTTCATAGGCACAACCTCTTGACCATTCTCGTGGGCCTTTGTAGTGCTGCACCCACCTTTGACATAGTTTTAAGGCTAAACTTCAGGTAAAGATTTCAGAAAGAGTTCCCCAATCTCTAAATTGCCCATTCATCACAGAGATGGTTAATCTTTCAGTGATATCTGGGCACATTTCTGGGACTTAAAAAAAAACAACAACACAAAAACAGGGCAATGCTAAGGCAGCAGACCTGGGAAAGCTGAACCTTCTCTGCTGGTCTTCTGAGTGGGGTCGGTGATTGTGGGCTAGATCTGATGTGTTTATCAAAGGCTGCTGCTGATTTCATTTATTTTTTTTTAATTTTTAATTTTTTTATATTTTTATTGTTGTTTATGTCTTTTACATTTTGTATTCCCCTTGGGTAACCCACCACCAATTCACCTGTGATCCATCTCCGTGGTCCCTTGTGTCCTTTTCTACTCCATTTTGTGCCCTTATCCTCCTCTCCCTCCCCCCCCCACCCACTCAGTGTCTCTCTCCTATTTGGTTTCCTTATAGTCCTGTTATAAGTGAAACCATTCGATATTTTTCTCTTTCTTTCTGGCTTATTTCACTGAGTATGATCCCCTCTAATTCCATCCATGTTGCTGCAAATTGCATGTGTTTATCTTCTTTCCATGCTGAATAGTATTCCATTGTGTGTATGTACCACATCTTCTTGATCCAATCATCTATTTTTGGACATCTGGGTTGCTTCCATACCTTTGCTATTGTGAACAGTACCGCAATGAACATACGGGTGCCTGTATCCTTTTGGATTAGTGTTTTTGTGTCCTTTGGGTAGATTCCCAAACGTGGTATTGCTGGTTTCATTTAAATCTAATTCAGAAATTAGAATGGCCACATTGCCCACTGTAAGTGACTTTTGAGTAGTTTGTATAAAGATCATGAAGAGCGGGCCTCCCCAGTGGCGCAGCGGTTAAGCGCTGTGCTGTGGAGCTGTCGGCAGCGGCGACACGAGTTCGACTCCCGGCTGGGGAGAATCCCACATGGCACGGCAGACCTCTCCTGCCTTGCCCGCTGCTCCCCTCAGCAGTGTATTTCTGACCTGCTTGTTCTGCTACCCACTCCATCTCTGGTGAACCCTCTCGCCGCCCCACGCCTCTGGCCTGCACCCCAGCTTGTATGTATAAATAAAAAAAAAATAAAAGATCATGAAGAGCATGCTCTCTGACCATGTTTAGGGTCAAATATTTCTCACCTTACCCAGATGCCTCATATATCCCAAGTATTACTTATAAGGAGAATTGATTAGGTGGGTGAGGCTGTCAGTTTATGGGAAGGATTAAGTGAATATCTGCTATCTAATGACTTTGAAACAATTTTGCCAGACTGTTACAACAGAAGGAATTTCTTTCTCTTGGAGTAATTTGTAGTTAAATACATAAAGTCTATGGCCAGGAAAAGGAAGTTTGTGGAGAGAAGTGTGAGACCTTTTTCTCAACATATATAAACTTAAACCAAACAGAAGGTTTTATTTCCATTTTGCTGCGACATGAAACACACTGAAAATTGCGAGATGGCCTATAATAGTATTTTTCCAACTCCCCCTTATTTTCTAGAGCTTCAGCTGTATGCATTGAATAAGAGTACTTAAAGAAAAATAATCAACTCACTTGGCACAAATCACTAATACTATTGAGTAAAACATCTATTAGTATTTTGTTTTTACAAGCCTGAAATTATTCTTTAATACTCTACTTCTACAGAAATATTATATAAGTATGATCTATATGCAATCTTAAACTTTCTAGTAGCCATGTTTAAAAGAGTAGGTGAAATGAACCCTTATTTAGCTCCAGATATTCTAATTATTATCCCGTCAGCTTGTAATGAGTGTGAAAAACGAACAAGATGCTTTACATTCTTTCATGGTATCTCACTTTGGTTTAGCCACATTTTAGGTGGTTAGTAGAACAAGTGGCTGTGCAGCTGTATTGAAGAGTGTCAGTCCAGAGAACAGGGCTGTACCAGATTTACTCAGTTTCTTCCCTGCTAAACAAATCAGCATCTAAAGAACTGATTTTTTTAAAATCAGAACTGATTTTAAAATCAGAACTGATTTATTTACCTATGCATACAAGCTGGGGTGTAGGCCAGAGGTGTGGGGTGGAGAGAAGATTCACCAGAGACAATGTGGGGAGCAGAACAGGCAGATCTACTGAAGTACACTGCTGAGGGGAGCAGTGGGCAAGACAGGAAAGGTCTCCTGCGCCATGTGGGACTCTCCCTGGCTGGGGATTGAACTCGCGCTGCAGTGGTTCTGGATAGCTTCATAGTGATGCGCTTAACCTGTTGAACCACCAGGCAGGCCCTAAAGAACTGATTTTTAATGATGAGTTTTTCATCTTCACATATTCACCTGCTTGCAAGGCTAATGTCTCAAGACATTTCGGGAGTAGAGCCTGTCATCTTAACAGAGGAAATTCCCCAAATCTGATGAAGTCTGCTGAAGACCCAGAATTGTAAAACAGCTGGGGAAATATCCCGGGATTAAGCAGGCCTCTGGTTCCCTGTTTTTTGGAAGGGTTGTAGCCCCTTGCCAATAAAGAAGGTTCAAGGCATCCATATTTTTTTTACCTGTAGGGGGAGCTCTTGCCCCTTCACTCTGTAAATTCCCAGCCTGGTTCTCAGAGGACAGCAGCTCCGGAGTTCTTTCACCTGGGTCTGTGGAGAGTTTGTTTTTGGCTCCAAACCAGCAGTGCTTTCGCAATCTCCACACGTTACGGCTGCTGAAATGCTAGGACACCAGCCGGGTGGCGGCTTGAGTCTTGTGATTCCCAGGCAGTCCGGCGAAATGATAAACAAAAGTCTTTTGTGCGATATTAATAAGCTTTAAGCACTCCCCAGCCGAGCCCCTTGTCATCCAAGTAAGTCATGTGTATCAAAAGCCCTTATATGTGAAAGTTTGTTTTCATATCTGGCCAGCGTTGAATGGGAGCCCCTCCTTGCCATGTTGTAAAACAAACATTTGTTTATTTTGTGAACAGTGCTGGCAGTATGATACAGGAACCGGGGCCTGAATGCAAGGGACCCCTTTCCAAGGAGGCGCCTTTGAAAACCTTTCTGCTGGACTATTCCAACTGTCAACTGATCTTGAGTTCTGTTTACATTAAGACAATAACAGTGTTTCCTAAATAAATAAGTCAGAGGAACCCGTGAGCCTTAATGAAACCCCATAAATGGGGTGGGGGTGGGGGTGAGGGAAAGGAGTTTTTGTGCTGTGCAGAAACAATGGCTAGTTCATCTTACCATGTATCCCAGCCTGTGTTTTTAAGACAGAAGGGGGCCTTTGTGTTAATTGCACTGATAAAACTCTCCTGATAGAGCTTCCCCTGGAACGCTGGGACAAAAGAGGTGACATTTCGCCCTGTGTGAATGCCATACTGACAACAGGCATTTTCTAAAGCAGAGAGGTATTGGTCACCCCCCTAGTAGATCAGCTAACCTCTCCTGGTGCGCAGAGAAAATAAATAAAAACGGTAAGACTAAACCATCTGCCGCTGGGGGTGTCTGGCTTTTTTCTTGGTTGGTTTGGAGCTTCCAGGAATCCATCTCAGTTTCAGACCAGTTCAAACCGTCTTCAGACACCGCGTACATGGAGGCCGGCAGTTTACAGTAGAGGAGGACGTGCTGACGAGGGAGTTTGGTTGTCAGTGAGTTTCCCTGGGAAGCGGGAATTTCAGCCTGTTACTGGAAATTACATTTCTGAGCAAAAGACACACTCTACATGAGGTCTGGAGGCTGAAGACAGGAACCAGCCGGGCTCACTGCATGTAAATTTAAAAAATATTTTATAAATGCTATAATGGCATCACACAAGCCTTTAAAATAGAGACTCCCACACAAGTATTTCAATTATAAGGATTCTTTATTTGTTTCATTCCATAAAAGCATATTTTAATATGGATTTAATCATGGCATTTGTATAATTTTGTAATTTGCTTTTTGGGGGTTGGCATTATTTCATGGGCATTTTCTCCAAGTTGCTACTTATTTTTTATAATGACATTTTCATTGGATATACACTCTTCCAGGCAGATGGTTCCAGTACCATAATTTTGGGGGATTTGAATGCTCATGATTTTTCACTATTTTAAATAATTTTACAAAGAATATCTACATGCCAAAAATTCTTTCTTTTTTTGGGAAATATTAATTGGGGTGAATCCTCAGACTATGAAGATTTAAGATTTGTTTTTTTTTAACACGTAATATATTGTTTCTGAGGATTCTCAAAGCAACTTATTTTTTGAGCTGTAACTGCTACCTCCTTTTTACAGCACTTTCTTCTTTACTTGCCCCATTTCTGCCCCTCTTATTTGCTCAGGACAATTCCTCCACCTTCAAAGGCCCCCCGCAAACCATTCTCTTTTATGAATATTACACATTCCACATCCTTTTAAGCCTGTTTTTTGGATGTTGCCCGTAGAGACCCTTAGATGAGTATATTAAGTGTAACTTATTTTCATCATTGTAGGGTAGAATGTTTTAATTTGTAGTACTTAAATTCCTAATTGCTATAATCTAGACATGTCTAAGATATACTTAGTTTTAGGCAAATGTTTCATTCTTATACATTTCCCTTCCTCAACAGCTTGAAGATATTAATGGGGTAGATATCTTTTGAATAGTCTGCTGAGTCCAATAGCCAGATCTCCTCAATCTCTGAATTATAGCCATGTTGGACCATGTGACTGCCTTCCCTGCCCCCACCTCCCAACCCCATGTCTGATGGGACCTTGTGTGCATGCTTGAAACAGCCTGCACTGCACGCTGCCTTGCAGGCAGGGAAGCGAATGGAGTCTGGTGTGGGTTGCTGTGGGCAAAGAGAGAGTAAGAGAGAATGCAGCAGACCCAGAGAGAAGAACAGAGTCAGAAGGTAGAGAAACCTTATTTCTGGGTTTCTAATGACTTTACAGTTCTTAGTGCCAGTCATTTCTTAGGTCTGGCTATATATTCTTGGCTTTGAACTTAGGGAGATATCCCAAACTGAAACTGTTAATAAACCACCTCTCTCCCCTCCGTTTTTTCTCTTTCTTCCTCTCTTTCCTCCTCTTTTTCTACTTCTATTTTTTTATGTAGGTTAACTCCATTACTAATAGAACAAATAGAATCAGAAATAGAAATCCCTTAGTGATGTGCAAATACATGCAGATTAATAATAAAATAATGAATTTGGACATTGACAAATCTTTTAGCTATTCTTTCCTGCTGACATGTGGGGCTGTTGTTGAAACATGGCATAATTTCATTCATGATACCAAAGAAATTGAATCTTGAGAAAAACTCTTTTCCCTTTTGAATCACTGACACTGTAAAAACTAGCTTGTCACAGCTGTTCAAAATGCTGGACATTTGATGGTCTAACAGAATGACTGATGCAAAGCTTTGGGTAACTATTCACCGACTGATCACAGATTGAATGGATGTAAAAGTTCCTTCTGCAACTCTAGCTGAATAAATGTGGGGGGCAGAGAGTACAAATTTCAGGGGCAAAAAATGGCTGTTTGGGCTTCTTTCATACAACTGAAGCAGAAACTTAAGAAAACCTTGCTGGCCTCATACTTTCTCAGCTACATGTCTTGCCATTTTCCTCACCAGAGAGAGAGAGAGAGGATGCTGATTGGGTGATACAAATTAGAACCTTATGCCTAAAACTGACACTCTCCAAAGGGGTCTTTGGAAAGCCTGACCGGATACTTTGGGCTATGATGGATCTTAGCATTTTCCTTTGTATGTATGTATTTAAAAATCATGGAGTGACATGGGGAGCAGTGGAAGATTATGGTGAGATATCCTTACTCTCTGAAGTAGTCTTCATACTGAGTGAGAAACTAAGGACACAAGCCTCACAATTGGGATAAAATGCTCTTTTGACCCATTGGGTGGTGGTATCACAATAAACTAACTGACCTTGGAAAAACCTTTCTCCTGATCTGAAATGACTCTACCTTTAGAGCTTTGGAGATTCTCATAACGGATGAGACACTGATATTTCAGAGTCCAGGCAGATTTATCTCTGCCAATGGAGTGTGTGTGTGTGTGTGTGTGTGTGTGTGTATTTAAATTGCAAACAATTGAATAGTCTTTATGATTACCATTGTACAGTGAGGAGCAATGAGCAAAGCTATCAAATCATTTAAAACTGGCCTCCCAGTATTTTTCTGTTTGTTGACTAGGTGGAGTTTTATCAGTGGATTGACATATTTCCTAGCGTATGTGACCCCTGCCAGTGTTTGGTTCATTCATTTAATTAAAGTATGCCTAGTGCCAGGAAAAATCCCTGAAACCATACTGGATATCATGATTACCACTAAGAGCAGATATTAGACCCTTGGCTCTGCTGCGATCATAAGGTGGCTCACCCAGCCTGGGTGCACCAGAAAACTGTTGCTCAGCAAACGAAGGCCACAACATCCAAGCTGCTGTGCTCAGTGGGATGAGGGAGTGCCTGTGAGGAGCTCCCTTAGTGGTAGGACCTCTGTGGAAGGCGCAGAATGCAAACAAGGACTTCCCATAGGGAGAACACATCTGACTGGAGTGGTGACCCAGATCATCACTAAAGAAGGGTGTGATTGTATCTTGGAGGACAGGCAGGGTTAGGAGAACAGGCAAGTGGATGCCAGAAAAGGGAGGGGAGTGGGAAAGAGCATTGCAACCTCTACTGAGGAAACCTGTGTTGGACAGTGGGAGGTTGAAGACAGGAGAGATTGGCATTGGACAGAGATGAAAGAGCTTGAGGAGCCTGAACTTGATCCTAAAGGCAATGAGATGCCAACTTTGGAGTAGTTCAGATTCCACTGGCCCTTTTTGACCCCATCCATAACAGTTCCAAAGTAAGGCACTGTCTTCTCTTTCTTCATATGTTCTCTCTCAGTCCCCAATAGACTCTCATCTATTTCTTTTCCAATGTTGTACTCAAAAAGCAATGAGTTGGGATCTGGGTTAAAATTCAGTTAAGGAAGGACCTTGGAGCTTGACTTAAAGTGGTGTGCAGTTCATTATTTGATGGGGCTCAGACTGATTTTCCAGAAAATCTCATGCACACACAAGGTGTTTATGTGTATGTGTGTTGTGGGAGCAGATTTTTAAGACTATCTGGCAGGCTGGTGGTAAGTTTGCCAAGGGGATTTATGCTGTCTTTCTTGGAGCCCGGGATTTTGTAACATAATGAGAACTCTTCAACCAACTTAGAAAAAGTTTTCTAGGAGAAAACACACACACACACACACGCTATAAATACATACACACATGCATATACACACATACATATACACACATATAGACACATGTCTATATATACAGATATATTTGAAAAAAAGATATTCAGTTATCCCCTGCTTTTGAAAGTTCATGTTATGCTACTTTAATTTTACCCAAGAATTATATTAACCTGTTTTTGCTAACAGAAAGAAATCCAAAGAAAATTTTTGCTGTTATGGCAAAAGACCAAAAGCAAAATTCTTGTTCAGTGTTGGTTTTGCAGCAGCCATTCTTGATAGTAGTAGTAGCACTGCCAAGTTCCTTCCCTGAACAAGTTTATATAGGCTGTGTATTTATCATATCTTTAACTTTTACTTTACGTGAGTGTTATTTTAGGTGAAATATGTTTCATAGACTATTTTGGAGGCCTGGAACTCTGAAAAATTTTTCATGTAACTGATAATTGCTTCTTTGTGTTACATCATTTTGGCTTACAAAAGATTTCAAAGAAACACTGATTTTGGATAGTGAGGGGAGTTGCTAATTTTTAAAAATCTTGACTGCATCTATTTTGGGTTTTAGGACAGTCCCTCATCTCCTTTTAGCATATTCATATGTTAAGGACTTTCTTTTTGACTAATAGTTGAATCTTCAGAACTCTATCTTTCCTTTTCTTGAGTTGTTTCTCTCTTTTCAATTATGTATATATTTGATATTTGACCTGGAAAAGCATCTACCTTCCCCTCCTTAGGAGTTACATGCTGCATTGTAGAGTAGGGACAGATTGGAGTGAAGTTGGAGTGAGAAAATCATGCCAATTTGGTCCCAATTTAGTCCCATTATGAAATAGAATGTTACAAATGAAGACCCCTCACTTCCACAACCCCCCCCCCCCCACCAGTTATGTTTTCCAAACCCACCAACTCCTAGAGAGACAAATCACAGTCATAAATGTACCTGTTCGGGCATCAAGTTATATTTTATTTTACGTTTACAAACCAAAGATCGGTGGTGATTCTAAATGCCTAAAATGCTGGAGATATGTGCAAGTTCTCCCCACTGTGACACTTGTTCTGGCTGGGAGAGTCATGTGAAATCCACAGGCAGACTGCAGAGGGCAGTGTGAGACTGCAGGGCTGAGCTGTGTGGCCTGGCAACACTGTTCCAATATAAGGCCACCTGTGGTGGTTCAAGATAAATTATGTTAGGTGGGAATCTAGTCTATTGGATTTACAGTAAATGTGTGCTAGCTAGCTTTACTCCAAAGAAAGTCTTTCTAAGATTTCCCCGCTTCCCCAACTTTAAGACATCAAGTATTAAGATTGGCTGGGTGGCAAACTTGTACTCTGTTCTCTTTAGGGGTGTGAATGTCTTGTGTAAATCCCTGTGTTGACAATTGAGGTAATATTTAGTGCCTTATGATGCACTGAAATTTCACTGCACTGAGTGTTAATTCAGCTCTAGGTGTGAAGAGAGACTTCCTTAATAATGATAATCATCATCTTCATCATCATCATCCAGACACTTTTCTGAAACAGTAGAGTTCTACTCTACCATATGTAGCAAGTTTGCTATAGGAGCCTTTTGCTCAAGAGTTAGTTCTGGTTGCTCAGGGTTCTCTGAAATGTGGGTGTCAGAGAGACAACCACTATGGCTAGTCTGCCATAGAGACTCAGTGTACACTTAGGTGTCAGACAAATTTGGATGCAAACCTGGGTCTCTCATTTACTAGCTACACTAGTTTCCTTCTCTGTAAAGTTCAAATTATCATGACTGCAGTTTACCGGAGTTGCTGCATTAAGTGAGATAATGTATTTGAAATGGTTAGCATAGTGCCCCATAAGAGAGCATCCAGAACACAATATCACTACTGACATTCAATTCAGAAATATTCACTGAGAGCCTTCTAGAGGATTTGACTGTGAGCAACAGCAACATGATCCTTACCCTTGGGTCTAATAAGAAAGAGAGACCGTGAGCCCTGATTAAGTCAAGGCAGGACTTGGGGTAAGAAGAGTAAAGTACTAATGCCATGAATGCTGGTGCCAGAGTGCCTGGGTTTGAATTCAGTTTGTTTCTTCTAGCTTGATTATCTTTGTAAATTCTCATACCTTATTAGTTACCTGCCTCATAAGCTCTTGTAAGGATTCAGTGAGTTAATACTTAGAAAGTATTGGAGCAATGCCTGGCATGTAGCAAGTGTTAGCAACATATAACTGTTGATTATTACTGAGCATGATGAGCTTTATAAGGGAGAAGGGCAGAATGCTGTGGAAGTATATTATAGAAAGAAGTAAGTGAAGTTCCATGAAGGTGGGAGCGAATCACAAAATAAACTAGAGGGGGGAATGATAAATGGATTTACATGTATCCTTACAAAATAATCTTCAAGACACAAAGTTAAGGATAAAAAGTCATGGAGCAGACCATTGTGAAAAACATGCCCCCATTTATGTGGAAAACATTATCTGTCCGTCTGTCTGTCTGTCTGTCTGTCTGTCTAATCATCTAAGTGTTTACTCATAGACTATTTTGGGCAGGATGGGACAAAGAGATTGCTACTATTATTGTCTTGGGGGATGGCCTGAGAAATTGTAATGGGAACAAAACTTGTTTTTGGAGTGAAATTTATGAGTACTTATTATTTCTTAGGTTAAAATGAAAGTAGAAGAATGACCAAGTAAGAAGATATGTATCTCTATAATCTTCAGGCAAAAAAGACAAATAGTAAAACTGGGCTAGTGTCAGGTTTCAGATAATGGAGGCTACTCTCCCAGACCCCTCTGGGGTAGAAAAAAAGCCTTCTTCTGCATAGGAATCTAATATCTAGTCATCAGTTCATAGATTATTACTAAGGTACAGCTTTTTCTCTTAACCATACATGTTTCTCACGTCACTCTGACCCTTCAGATTCTTTTCTGTTAGCGAGCTGTTCAACAACACCCACTTTAGTGCAATATTACTCTTTGTTCCTTTTGGACTAAGATAGAGATAGTATACAATAAGAAGAAACTTCTGGACCTCAAGCTTTTTTAGTCAGAAAGAAGCTAAGAATAGTATTCAGATGCAAACATAGGCTATTTCTTATAGAAAAGAGATGACCATGAAGGTAGAATCAAGAACCCAGTAGGCAGAACCAAGGACTATGAAGGTCATTCTCCAGGAGCAGCCCTAATCAAGGATCTGGTGACTGGATTTCAGAACCATTGTGGACCAGTGATTGCTGTGTGCCTCCCATGCCTGCACCTTTTGGATGGGAGAGTCTATTTGGTTTTCACAGCGGGGTTTCATCATTATGTGTTAGGTATATATAATGTTGGGTATGTTAGAGGCTGATAAATTTTCCTCTTTTGCTCACAAGTCTTCAAAAGCAACAGGAACTGTACTCTATGAGTTGTACCTGACAATGACACCTTAACCACACCTGGGCCTGGTCTAGGTGACTAGATACTGAGCCTGAGTCTAATGTTGTAATGGGGGCGAGACTGGCTCTTGAGTGTCACAAGAATGCCAATTTCTATGACTAGGGGATAGAATGTAGAAGCCAAAACAAAATGTCTAAAATTCTCTGACACTTTTCCCTTTGAGAGATGGGTCTATGTCTTTCTCAGTGGTGTGCTGGGGTGGGTCACACCAGCTCATTGGGACTAATTGTGTACATCTTGTTCCAGCAACTTTTTTGTTGATGGTAGCTTGAAATCAGACACTGTGGAAATTTTTACACCACAGGAATTGGCAAATGCTAGCAACCGGATCTTCTTCCCTTGGCAAGTTATTTGCTAAACACTTGCCAGTACATTATTGTTTATATTGAAAAAAAATTAAGATGTCGGTAGGGGCAGGAATGAGTAATTCATGTAGAATTTGATTGACTACAGGCCTCCTTTGTGACCTACACTAAGTCATGACGTGTTCTCTTTTTGAAAGATTTGGAAGTTACTCCATTAGGCATTACCTAAATGAGTTAACTTATTCACTGGGAAAAAGATCACAACTTTCTAAATTACATGTCCATAGCTATTCATCTATGTGACGGGTTAACCTGTCACTTCTTAAAGTGGGGTTCCCCAAGGCCAAAACTACTACTTTTATAATAATACTAAGATATTATTTCCCTTTTCTACTCTTAATTTCTCATGAATGTATAGTGGAATTTTCCATCATACATTTGGAAGATCTTCATAACTCAATAAACCAATATTACCCAAATGACCATTATAAAATTATGCATGGATCAAAGTCCCATTCAAAGTAAAAATAGACTAATGGGCTTTAATGTAACAGAATCTGAAAAGTTTATTGATATGGTTTCAGATTCCTCATCAGCACTTGTTGAGTCTTAATGTAATATTAAATCTGTGGTTAAGTTTTGATGTAATGTCAAAGAAGAATATCTATAATTATCTGAAAAGACTATTAAAATAGACCTTTCTTTCTCCTCACACATTTCTAAATGACGCCAGATTTTCTTCTTATACTTCAAACAAAACAACAGATCTCAACGAACTGAATGCAGAAGCAGATAGGGGGATCCAGCTGTCTTCTATTAAGCTCAATGCAAAGCTTTTTTAAAGTCTAAATCAGTGCCACTCTTACTAATTTATTTTGTTTTGACAAAATTATTGTATAGCTTTATAAAAATGTTATTTATGCTAATATGTAATGAGTTTATTATGTTCAAAAAGTTTCTAAATATTTATAATATTTCTTATTTTTGATTTCTAATACGGTAAAGGTGATAGATACAGCCCATAAAAATAAATGTTACTTGGGGATGTCAGTTGTTTTTAATAATGTAAAAAGATCCTGAGACTTAATGATGGAGAATCTTTGGATTGCCCCCTCACTGTTGTCTGCATAGGGACCATTGTTTGGTGGTAAAGGAGGTGGAGGAGTGTGTAGATTCCTCCCTGACCCTGTATGTGTGGGTGAGGGAAAGTGAGAGCACTATAAAAAAGGATAACAGGGCTCTGAAGGTGAATCTCAACTAAATAGGATGGGAAACTGGGTTCTGAGGAAGCTAAGGGACTTTTCCAGTGATACAAATACCCACCTGATCCAGAGGAGGGCAACCTAGGAGCTCCAGCATTCAGCCCATTGGTTTTGCTGAGTGTTCTCTCAGGATGTCCAGAGGGTGCCACACACAGTCAGCTGCTGTTGGGCAGGTGACTTTTGACAGTGGTGCCAGGGATGCTTCTGAGAGTAACCAGGGCATCTTGTTTACAGTGGAGGTGTGCTGGCTCTTCATCAGCTTCACTTCAAACATGGGCCACTATGGTCCTTATCAGATATGACACTTTGTATATCCCCCAGTAACAGGTGATTTAGTCACAGATTTAGTGACTCTCAATTCTGTTTCATGAGGACCTTGACAGGTGAGGTGGGGCCTTCACCTTATTCACATACTCAGTGCTAATGTGGGCAGACGGCCCCAGAGAAGTTCAACAGGTCAGTGTCTGTTTACAAATATTCCTTTTCTCCCCTCCTCCTACCCAACATTTATTGAGCATTTAGTGTTTTCCAAATACTGTACATGGGCCCACCCTGCATTTACACCGGAGCTCTAGAAGGTGGTGGGGGAGAACACTCTGTTCTCACAGCTGATTAGGGCTCTAGTCTGACTGAGTGAGGTGGGTTGAGGAGGGGTGGGGAGGTAATGTGCTTGTCAGTGACCCCAGAACTGTGCAGATGTGCTTACCTGTTTCTGCTTGGTCTTATTTGATTTTAAAAATAATGTGAAACAAAACAAAATTGAGCCTAGCCTGAAGCAAGACTTTCCAGCAAGAGGATAATAGATTTGAAAAACCTTGTAGCTGAAAGGCCAGTGTGAAACATTCCTTTCTCTTCTGTTTGGGGAAAAGTAGAGGAATTTTCCTCCCACCCCCACCTCAATGAATTTTCCCTCTCTTTCAGTTTCATTTCAATAAGAGGGAGGGGAGCGGAAGGGAGGAGAGCTTCTATCCAAACAGCAAATCATCTTGCATATGACACCCCTATGAAAAATCACAGCGTTTTTGTTCTTTCAGTTTCACTGGGGCATGGGACAGGCACTGCTTACTTGCCATTTAAAATATATGAAAAGGCCTCCCTGGTGGCGCAGCGGTTAAGCACTGCACTGTGGAGCTGCTGGCAGCGGTGATTCGAGTTGGACACCTGACTGGGGAGATTCCCACATGGCGCGGCAGACCTCTCCTGCCTCGCCCACTGCTCCCCTCAGCAGTGTATTTCTGATCTGTCTGTTCTGCTCCCCACTCTGTCTCTAGTGAACCCTCTCGCCACCCCACGCCTCTGGCCTGTACCCCAGCTTGTATGCATAAATAAATAAATCTTAAAAAAAATAACCTATAAAATCTATGAAAAGTCTGCAGGACCCAAAGTTTTTCTCTCCAGGCCTTCTGTAGTCCCTGCTACTCCCACCATTAGCAACACTCCTCAATCCTTTGGAACTGTGTTTATTTGAAGTGATGGGACACATCTCATGTTCATTTGCACAACTTATTTCCATGCTGTGGTCCCCGTTCAATATTCTGTCCAGCACCCCATGACCTGCACCCAGTACTCCATAGCTGCTTGTCTTCCCTCACAAAGCCCTCACCAGCTAATACATAATTGTGTTATATACATAACTCGACCTTAATTCTTACTCTAAGGCTTATCTGCCCCATGTCTCCTGTCCTAGCCTCCAGGTTATTCATAGGTAACAAATGGCTGCCTATAAGAGCTAGGGTTTTAAACTGTGTTCCAAATTGCCCAGAAGGCCCTACAAAAGTGTCTCTGGGTCCACTGTATAGTGAGCTCTCTATGAGGACTAGTAGCGCTAGGCCTGCACCCCATGTTGACACTTGTAATACCACTTGTCGCCTTTACATAGTGCTACCTCCTTATGTGTTCCTTTGAAGGGTCTTGCTCAAAAAAAAAAAACAAAAACAAAAACAAAAACAAAAAACAAAACAAAAAAAAAAACCCAAAACCCCCCAAAAAACTTGGTGAACACTTTATGAGAATAAATTAACTTGGGAAAATGAGCATCAGAATGAGTCCAACTGGTTACTGTCTAATTACCAAGAGCATGGGAAAGAGGGAACATTTTGGTTGCTTCTGTCTTGCCCACAGCTTGCTATGCCTGTCATTAAGGAAGTTCAGGGTGGAAACAGTCAAATTGGATTTCATAACAGTAAAGTGCCAAGTGACTGAGGCATATCTCTTCATCTTGGACCTTGTCCTTTTCTTTAACTTAAAAAAATATGAAATAGACACACAAGGAGCTGTGCAAAACAAAATCATATTAAAAAATTGACAAGAAATCGAGGACACATACAAACCACCACCCAGATTAAGAAATAGAACATTGCCTGTGCTTCTGAGTCCTCTTGCCTCCCCCTTGTTTCTAACTATCATCACCCCAAAATTAACCACTATCCTAAACCCTGCAGTAATTACTTCCTGGCTTTTCACCTTAGCAGGTATCCCTACACACTACAGTTTAGTCTTGCCCGTTTAACTTTATACTAATGGAATAATAAAATCTGGCTTCTGTGGCTAAATATTATCACTTTCTTTTCTACCTCCCTCTCCCAAGAAATACAGCCTGTAAATCTCAGGAAGGATTGCAGTAACATTTCCAAATAATGAGAAAAAGTTGTTGAATAACAATGATTCTTAGAAAATGTCTCCAGCTTGGAGGCAATTACAGTGGGTGGGAATTAAAGTAACTGCAGTGTTGCCATAATTAGTATTTATGGAAGAATGTTCATGGGAAGGACTTTCTATTTTAACTTCACAAATGCTTGCAATTCTTGAGAAGCAGGTATATGGTGACCAGAAGTGTCTGCTGCTTCTTCATCTTTCTTTTTTTTTTTCTTCTAAAATCTCTGAAGTAAGGATACAAACGCACATATATTATTCTAGGGTCACCCAGAAAGACAGGGGCAACTGGGAACGTGGGCAGCCCCTCTGACTTAGGTCTGGCCTCTGTCCTCTTGGCCCCCACCTCTTCCGAGTGGTGAATGTTGAGAGATGGTGATGGATGGTTAGTCACAAGTAGTTTTCAATTTACCAAAGTGCACCCAGCTTTTTCTGAACCTCTTTGAAATGCTTTTAGAGCAACATGGAGAATGGAATTCAACAACGATTCTCCACAGCTGCAGTCAGAATACAGCAACCCAGGACCAGCTGGGGAAAGTTTTCATGTTTTTTTGTGCTTGCTGTTTCCTTAAAATCTCTCTCGGAAGGTTCTGGAAGGACCTGTGGCATCCATATTCTGAAAGAGTGAGTCTGAAGTCGCCCCTTAGATTGCAGGCCCTCAACCAATATTTTTGTCATCATTCTCACCAGGAACATGTTCTCTAAGAAGCACCCTACTGTGGCCCCCCTTTTCCACCCCAAACAACCTTAGGTGCAAGAGCATTTGTCTGGTGGCAACTCTGTTGAGTGATGGGAAACCCTTATGGAGAAGTCAGGGTCCTTGGCATCAGCTGAAGCTTAGACATAGCTGTGACCTTGTCTCAATATCCCTCTTACCTTAGTTTCCACATCTGCAAAATAAGGAGGTTGGACAAAAGACCTTAGAATCCTCTAAGTATTGGAGTTAGTGTTGATGTTTCAAGGTAAGGACTTGATTATGGTAGAAAGTAGAGGCTCTTGGTGTGGCAAGTCCATTTTTTTTTTTTTTATAAGGAGAAAGCAGAGCAGACAGAAGGTAACCTCTTTTGAGCAAACTTTTGTAGATGATGAAGGACTTTGACGAGGAAACCATACACAACATCTCCTCCAATAAAAATCTGCCTTGCATCCTCCCTTCTCCAGCTACCCATTACAGTGCCTGAAATGTCACCAATAGAACCTTCTTTTTATTTTTGCAAGTTTTGTGAATTTCTAGAGTCTATTATAAAAAGATGTAAATGTGTGTAAGAGGAATGGATAAAGCTGCTAGCAATGAGATGAGTGACTTGACAAGGGACTAAATTATCTTTGTTATTCCCAGCTGTCTGAAAGGGTTATATTCTATACCAATTCTTCTCAAATTTCAATAGCCTATGAATCACCTGGGGGTCTTGTAAAATATAGACTCCAATTCAGTAGAACTATGTGGGACCTGAGACTCTGCATTTCTAAACAGCTCCCAGGTGATGCTGCTGCCATTTCTGGTCCACAGAACACAGCTGGAGTAGCAGAGAATATAACACATCACCCTATCTCCTTTACACAACTAATTGCAGGGTGGAGACCTGACTCCAGCCAGCCAATCTGCAAACTGACCTCTGGTCAGTAAGGGATGATGAGCCAATGAGAGATTTAGATGAGAGAGATAGCAGTGGTTTTAGAAATAAAAGTGGAAAAATATAAAGAAATACAGAGACACATAGAAAGAGCCTGATGTGTTTTAATGGCAGGACATGAGAGCAGGACTCTTTAAAGCTGTTCTTTTAAGGTCATGAGCTCTCAGTCTTGATTTGAATGTTGAGTGACCTCTGGTTCCTGTCTCTACTGGGTGAGCTGGAATCTTCTTCCTGTTTGTCCCATGAGACCTGGCTGCTGAGACTTTGTTTTCAAGCTTCCTGGGGAGCCAACTACATAACTGAAATTCCTATTAATGCTAGAGACTCCAGTTTGAAAAGAAACACCTGGAGTTTGGGTGGGGTAGTACACCTGGGTAGGGTCTCATAGGGAGCACCTTGGATTACTGCTTGGATTGACTGAAAATCTTACATAATTGAAGACAGAAATTTGTGAGGAAAGGGGGGTGTGTGCAGATATAATAGAGGAAAAAGTCAGATGTTGCAATTTGTACAGGACTACCCATAAATTTTTTCAGTATTGTTAATCTAATTGTAGGGATTTGAATTTTCTGCTTACCTATCATTTCCTAGAATGTTTTCCTTTCCCTTCATCCTCATGTTTGCCCATATATGACTTTGGCCCCTTGACCCAGGTGACTGGTCTAGCGCTGGCAACTGACCCAAACCTGACCAGTTCCAAATTTGGAGTTGGATGTCAGAGTCAGTTTAGACTCTTTTCTTTTACCAGAATCTGTATTATATAAAACTCAGGAACCACTGACAGACATTTCCTCTGCATGGTTTGGCAAATAAGAAGAATGGCTCTATAACACAATAGAAGAAAATGAAGCAGATGTGCTGAAAAAAATTTGAAACGGATGCACAGAGAGTGAAAACGGATTCCCTACATGATTTTTATTCTTGTTCTACACAGTTCCTGAAACTAAATTGCATTAATTCTGGTATTCCCTGAGAGATTCCAATATCCTTTTAATCAATTACTGTTTGTGATTTAAGTCATTGTCACTTAAAACTAAGAGTCCTAGCCGAAATACACTTGTAGAGAAGGTCTCCTGGATCTGAAGCATATCCTCCTTGTTCAACTGCAATGATGGGTGGAAGGTGCTGGTAGGAACCAATAGCTGCTATGGTGAGTGCTGCTTCTCTCTTTTATCAACAATCTTGTGACTGCTGGCTAAAGGGCTATTTATCACTCCATCCATCCATCCATCCATCCATCCATCCATCCATCCATCCATCTTTCCATCCTTCCATCCTTCCTGCCTTAGTGATCTAACAAAGATTTTCTGAGCTCCATGATGGGCTCGAATCTATGATAATGGCTACTCTGTGACTTGGTTACTCATACTGGTTTTGCATCCATATTTAATATGCAATATTACTAATTTCTAAAACTAGAATAAATGGAACAAGCTCATTTCTTCACAGTTTGATGCTCTTTCCCCAACATTTGTTTCCATTTGCTAATAATAATTATAACTCATTTTGGGGATATGTCTCACACCCAATATCCCAAATGCATTAGGTGCTCTATTTAGGTGTTTTTATTCAAGATAGAAAAGAGTGATTCAGACTCCTTGTCCAGAGACAATATTGCAGATACTCATTCCTGGTGTTGTGCTTGGGATCCAGTGACTCTTTGACCCAAGATTCTTTATTTTCTCTTTGTCTTTGAAGGCTTAGGTGATGGTTGAGAGAGTAATGTAGATCAGCATGGTTTTCAGCTCTCCTAATCCATGTAAGGATCATAGATCTTTCCTAAATATCCAGGGGTCCCCAGCCTTACTCTGCTGAAGACACATAAGAAGGAATTTTTTTAAATCACATTTTTTTTTATTGAGGTAACATTGTATTCAGGTAACTTGTTTACAACACTGTATGTGATTTAAGGGTATATAGGTTTACGCCTCTTCAGATGTACATTACCACACCACATCCACCACCAAAGCACCAGTAATTCTGCATCATAGTCCATTGGTCCCCCTCTCCCTGCTTTGATCCCTAACCCTACTCCTTCTGTTAGTCTCAGTTTTGCAGTAAGAGTTCTAAGATTTGTTTTTGTCTATTCCTTTGTTTTGTTTCTTTCTATTCCACATACAAGTGAAATCACTTAGAAGGAAAATTTTCATCTCTGGTTCCTAAGCCAGGGCTTCTATCACAAATAAAACTTTTCAAGGATCCTTGCCAAGGAACCTGGATTAGTGAAAATAAAGAGAAGAGAAGGAGGGTCTTGCCTTGTGTTTACTGGTCGTAAATGATCTTAGAGTTCTGCGATACCCATAGCCCTGATAACGTCAGAGCTTCTCTCATTCCTGAGATCCACAGATAGTTTACTTAAAAGGAAAATATTCAAATTGTGATAGTAAAGGGGAAACTATCATATACATGGGGAGGTGCTCTAGGTAGAGAAATGGTCTTTAATTTTGAACAACTTGGGGAGATTTTTTAAAAGCACTGATGCTGGATCTTACCCCAAAGCAAAGGAATCAGTCTTTGGAGGTGCAGTATAGGCAGGATGCAGCTAAAATCTCTGCCAGGTATTTCTGAGACATAACCAGGGGTGAGAACTCTAGAGTCTAAAAGATGAATGAGAGCTGGCCATCTAAAATGAGCAGGTGGGAAAAGCCTCTGTTTATGACTACTTTCTTCAGAGATGTATTTTTGAAATCTCTCTTGGGTAGACAGAGTAGACAGGAGGGTCTGGTTCACAGTATATTATCAGGTTACTAGCTGATCTTGAGCCTACAAGATGGATCATTATTATAACTAAAGATAGACCAGAAAAATATACTCTGGGTCAGCCCAGCATCAGAATGTTTTGGTTTTCAAGTATTTTTGCCCGATACAGATGTTGGGACAGGTGTTGAGGAGAAAACCTTCCAGAAAATGGAAGAGATGCAGCTAAGACTGAGGAGACATGTAGAGAGACCAAACTCTAGCAGGCTTAGGAGTCCATGAGATGAATACTTGACATGCAGGAAGGAGATCCCTGGAGACTGCCAGTTCACCCTTTTTTATATCTGAATATTATTTCACTGTGTATATGTACCACAACTTTTATTATTATTATGATGATGGCAACATTGGCTTACAAAACTGTGTGTGATTCAAAGGTATAAGATCATACCTCCTCATATGCATGTCACCATACCACACCCTTCCCCAAGGCATCCTCAGCCCTTTACCATAGTCCATTGTGCCCCTCCCTTTTTTGTTTTTCCCATCTCCCTCCCCTTCATGTAGCCTCAATTACACAGTCAGAGTTCTAGGGTTTGTTATTGGTTGTGTCTGATCATTTGTTCCTCTATATTCCACATATAAGTGAAACCAAGTAGAGGGATAGTCCGAGCCATTCAGATCAGTCTTCAGAATCTTCAGCGTGAGCCACTTTCTAGCTCTCCTTACTTGGCTGAGAAGTGCTGTGAGGCAGGCTTGGTGCAGGATCTTGGTGGTCAGGGCCTCTCCCAAGGTCCAGTGTTTAGTTGGTAGCTCTTTGGAGGAAAAGAAGGAAGATTTGATGTTGGCGCTTAAGAATCTGACATTTATTTTGCATCCGGGAGGACTGGCTACACTCTGTTCCTGTCAGGCTGTCTCAGTGCCCCGGGAGCACTGCCTTCCGGCTTTCCACAGAAGAGCCCACAGCATCTGGCCTGGCCCTGGTGGTTTTGCTTGGCCACATTTTTAGTTTGTCTGTTTACTTTGTGACCTTGGGAGTGACTGGTTACCCAACACGTGTGATACTGGAGGAAGACGAATGAGGGATTGCAGAGTTAAAATACCTCATTTTAATATTAAGGAAGAATAGGGTTCAAGAAAACAGGAGATAAATGATCCCCTACTCCCAAACACACACACACACACACACACACACAAAAGAGATGGGATATGTGTGGCTGCAATGCTGTGGAGATAATGGTTATCATCCAACTTGTGTGGAGAATTGAGATTCCTCTTGTGATAAACACTTAGACTCGAATAGGCTAAGGTGGGAACTTTACAGAGGCTGAAACATTTTCTAGGGCATCATTTGTCTTGCAGATTTGTGTTACTCCCAGAGTGGCCAACTTTTTTGCTGGAGCAAAATCACCAATGTGTGCTGTGAAAATGTCTATTCTTGCCAGAATAAGTAGTGTGCTCTAAAAGTATCTGACATTAGCATTTCAAAGTGAACTTAAACTTCAGAGTCCATCCTAATAGTTCTGACCTTGGTTTCCTGTTTTTCATAAAAGAATTTCAGGTTTCAGTGAGGATTGCTCAATTCTATCTACCTCAGAGTTTTTGCTCAGTCATGTGCTAGCGATTTTGTGTGTGGCTGATTCTAAATTACAAGTGGAAGTAGAATCTTCTAATCAATTATTGATACATTGCCAATAATTGCCTCTTGGACCGCCCTTACTCCCTCAAAAACTCAGAATTGCTTGCTTTTGAAAATGTCCCCATCTTGTTTTTAAATTCTCTGGAATGATCCACATTTGTTTCATTTGCCGGAATGCACATGGGTTAACAGCTTCCCCTTCTATTTTGGAAAATGTTACAACAGAAGTGTCTGTTCTTCTGAACACTCTCATTCCAAGCACATAATAATTATTAGCTTGTGGAGGTTCTGTGTTTTGTTTTTTTTTCCCATTTTAGTTTGAGATACTGGGATTCCCGCCTACATAAATGAAGTCAGGAAAGACAGAGATGCTGAGATGTTTCTATTTTCTTCTTCCCTGGGTGGGTTTTCCTAAAAGATGTCAGCACTCAATTGGTGGCTACCACCCAGTGGCATTTAATTATTCTTGACATTTAATATATCATGGTATGAAAAGAGAAAATACAGTCTGTCTACTCCTCCTGTTCCAAGAGAAACAATATCATAATTAAGATGGCAACTAAAATTCTAAGAATAATGAGAAACCACATAAAGGCTAGCATCGTATTACTCTTAGAACATTAACAGGAAACAGGTTCTATCTCCTCCTACTTCATTTTTTTCTTCTGTCTAGATAATCATGAGTCACCATCCTGTGTAAGTGAATAATAGTTTAATTTGAATAAGCCAATATTGTTTGGAGGTCATTTATCACCTCCCGGCTCTCATTCACAGACAATTCATGTGGAACTACAAAACTTTCTGTTTGTGCATGAGCTGGAAATCTCATTGAGTTTGGGAGGATTTATTTCTGCACACTTGAATATGGAGACTAAATTCAAAGTTATTCTAAGTAAGGGGTGCTTGGGGGCAGTGATGGGCTGGGGATAAGAGGGAGCTTATCCCCTTAGCTTGTGAGTCTGGGCACAGGAGCAGGATTTCATGGTGTTGATCCTGGTGCTGGTGGGCGCACGTTTGTGGGAGGGTGGGGGAAACTGACACAAGTGTGATCTTTCAATAAGAACAGCCCTAAGGATTGGAAGGAGACTTTTAAAAAAGACTGACTATAGAAAGTGGATTCATCCTGTTAGGATTAACAATTGAAGGCAATAGAAAACTCAAACAACGCTCCTCAGCCAGCGTGTTCAAATGATAAATTGCGTTAAGGCTCTGAAAGAAACAACAGCTGCAGTTAATGAAAAGCCAAATTTATCTAAATTTCTCCAGTTGATCAGTCAAAATCATCAGTATGGCTCTCACGCCATAATCACTTTTTTTTTTTTTTTGGCATGGGGGAGAGGGAAGACAAAGAGAGAAGGTAGGCTTTTAGTTTGAAAGGCATACATTTCGAAAAGCAAGTGATTGCTGAGATAATATGTGAGTATTTGTGCAGAATTTTTTTTTCTTGCTATCAGTATCATTAATACTCTGTTGTTTTATTTTTAAGCCTCTTTAGTATTATGTGCTTGGCATCTGTCTTGAATGAAGCTAATGGACAAAAGTTGGAGACAGGAAGCCCAGGAGGAGGATTGTGATGATAATTATACAAATCTGAAATGCTTTCCAAAACATTGTTATGTCCATCGAGGTGTTTCATTATCGCAACACCTGTGAAATAGAACTGGTGTTTGTGGCTATTTGGAGGAGAAAGTGACCGAGGTTCTGGGGTGCCTAGCACCTTGCTCAAGGTCAGCTAATACGCCTCCCTGAGAAGGGAGGACAGAAGAAGTCACCTACACCCTCACCAGAAGTTTTGCTAGAAAACAGGACAAATTCCCTGTGCTTCTCAGCCCCACATGGTGGAAGCAGGAAAATCCTGTCACAGAAACCACTAGCAGAAGCTGCCATCAAAGGCTGCTTAGGGCCAGCTTCCCTCCAGCACGGCTCTGCACAGAGCCTGCATGTGGTGTGGAATTCCATTAGAACTTAACTCACCATATGTTTGTTTGCTGGTGTTCAATGGAACCTGAGGGAGGGCATAATGGATCTCTGTTACTAAAGCGTGTGGAAGGCTTCCAGAGATTTAATAGTCTACCTCGAGGTGATGAATAGAGGGGCTCGTGTATTCCTTGCATAATCAAGGAGCCTTGGTGCTCTCAGTGCACCATACTCTTCTCCGCCACCCTTCTGGAAAAGTCTGTACATCTGGTACTCCTGGAGTCATTTCAAAAACAGAGATGGTGGGGAGGGTGCCTTCCTCTCATCTTCCCTGAGAGAAGATCTGTGGGATGAGATTCCTCTGATAGCTTGAGATTTTGAGAAGGAAGTAGGCCAGAAGAGAGGAGAGGACCAGGAAGTACTCTGGGGCTTGGCTCCCCCTCTTCTGGGTGGCGGTGGGCTGCCAATTTCATGAAGGCCATTGCTGAGCAGGGCCCATGGGCGATGCTGGTGACGGTGGGAGTCTCTCTGTGCATGGTGCTTATAGCCAAAGGTGTACGACCACTGGTGCTGCTGAACCACGAGGCTGCCAGATGGCCATGAAATTTTATTCCTTATAGTAATTTTCTCACTGATGTGCTTTTAATTCATATGGTGTGGAAGAAGGCTGGAGGGTATTCATCGCAGGGGACGACGGAAATAGAACCCCAGCAGAACTTTGTTGGTGTATCTGCCAGAGGACTGGAGCACTGGGAAAAGCTGTGCTCAACGAGACTGACTCTGGGAGCTCAGGAAGGGCTGAACTGCTGCTTAAATGAATTCAAAGTCTAGAGAGAGGTGAGAGGGAGCTTGCAGAGTGGGGGCATCTTTTTCCTTAGCTCTGTAACTGCATCCAGTCAGCTCCCTTGTCGTTTAGTTACCTGCTCCCATTCCTGCTCCATTTTACCTTCATTTTTGACAGTCAAACCTACACATTAAGTCTTTCTATAGAAACAGAAGCCCATGATGTCAGTACGGATTCTGTGTTCTTTCAAAACATTAGGTTATTCTTGATATTTCAAGTAATATTTGGAGGGTCCGGGGTGCTGAATGCTCCAAATCTCTCTACAGCCGTCTTTTCTTTTTTTAAAAAGTTGATGTAACATTGGTTTACAACACTGTTTATGATTCACAGGTATAGGACCACACCCTCCAGACATATGTGGCCACACAAAGGCATTCAATGCTTCATTTACTCCGTACCTACCATGTGGCAGGTACTGTTCTGGGCACTGAGTATATAGCAGCCTACTTCTGCTACATTAGAAATTTGTATCACAGGCATTATTGTGATTTTCCTTCTTATCTCCTTAAACATTTTTTAAAAATAAGCTTCTTTGAGGTATAATTTACATACAATTACATCTACCCATTTAAGTTCAGTAAATTTTGATGAATATCTACAATCACGTATCACTATCCTCAAGATACAGAACATTTGTATCATCCCTATATTGACCTTATATCACTAGCTATTCAATCACTTCCTATTTTTGCCAATTCCTGGTAATCACTTAGATGCTTTCTATCACTTTAGTTTTGTCTTTCCCTGTGTTTCATATAAAGTAAATACAGTTATCTAGCTCTTTCTGTCTGGCTTCTTTTGTTCACTGAAATGCTCTGGTATGTACACGTATGTTGTTGCACATTCTCTACATATGTTAAAACCCCCATCTTAGTCCTTTTGGGTTCTTACAGTAAATTACCATAGTCTGTGTGGTATATGAATGAGAGAAAGGTATTCTTTACAGTTTTGGAGACTGAAAAGTCCTAGATCAAGTCATAGGCAGAATTGGTGTCTGCAAAGTGTCTGCTTCCTGGTTCATAGAGAGCCATCTTTTTGTTGTGTCCTCACAGGGCAGAAGTGGTAGGAAACTCTCTGGGGTCTCTTTTATAAGGGCACTGACCCCATTCATGAAATCATAGCACTCCCAAATACCCCATCTCCAAATTGGGGGAATATGCTTCAACAGTTGAATTTTGAGGGGACCCAAACAATCCTACATCATTTTGTCTTTTCATTTTAAATAGTCAACTGTCTTTTAAAGAAATTAAAAATCAGATTAAAACTTTTAATATTTACTTATATTATTTACCATTTTTATTGCTCTTCATCCCTTGTGTAGATGCCGATCCATCTGACATTTTCCATCTGTTTGAAGAATTTCTTTAATGGTTGTTGTAATGCATGCATTTTAACAAAGGATTTTTTAACATTTCATTTTTCATAAAAAACTATTTTGTTTTCATATTTGAAAGATAGATCAGCTAGGTGTAAGGTTCTAGGTGACTATATTCTTGGTTTCATGTTTTGAATATGTCTGTTGTCTTCAGCCATGCATATTTTCTACAAGTCTGCTGCCGTTCTTATCTGCGTTCCTCTGTATAATGCATCTTTTTTCCTTCAACATTTTAAGATTTTCATTTTTGATTGATTTTTTCATTTTCATTATGTGTGCCTTGGTATGGTTTCTATGTCTATTTTGTTTGGGATTTGTCAAGTTTCTTAGATTTGTAGGTTTACAGATTTTATAAAATTTGGGATTTTAAAATTATTTCTTCATTTTTTCCGCTTATCTCAAGCTTCCCCTTTATCTTCTGGGATTCCAAAGAAATGTTAGACTGGTTGATATTTCTTTTTTTTTTAATATATATTTTTATTGTTATTTATGTCTTTTACATTTTGTATTCCCCTTGGGTAGCCCACCACCAATTCACCCGTGATCCATCTCCATGGTCCCTTGTGTTCTTTTCTATTCCATTTTGTGCCCTTTTCCTT